>CAOKZL010003233.1:0-227897 GCA_948472985.1 Iguana delicatissima | reverse complement strand
CCCCCTTTAGACCTCCCCTTGCACTTCTGAAACCCTCTAAAATGAAGCCTGTGTGGGAACTCTTTGCGTTCTCCCTTCAGAAACTTACCACAGAACGGGACCTGACCGGGACCTGTCTTATTTTCGGGGTATGGCTTATATTGCACAAATACTTAGAACTCCTGCTATGGCTTACTTTATGGGTATGTCTTATTTTCGGGGAAACACGGTAGCACCCTGCAATACACAGCTTTCAGGGATAAGATGTCAGCACAGTGCTGGGACAATTCCTGTGTAGTAGCCTGAGAGGGGCTAGGAACTGTCTCTTAGGGATGGTGCCATTCTAAGAACTTTACAGCATTCCATGAATGTGTTGTTCCTGCACCAACTATCTTCCCTCATTTCTTCCTCTTTTTCATCTTCCTATCGATACAATACAGTAATTTCTGATACAGTAATTTCTGTATTCTGTATTTCTGCACTGTTCAGACATCTGCCTTTACCAGTACCCTCTTGCTTTTTTTGCTTGAGACTTCAGTGATCAGGTAGTTTGATGTAATACAGAGCTTTGAGAAATGGCTAACAAAAGAGACCATTCCTAATGGCTGGATTCTTGTTTCCAGTCTCAATTCAAAGTCCTGGTTATGACCTATAAAGCCCATAATGCTTAATTCAGGCTGTCTGACAGAATATATCTCTCTGCATGAGCCTACCCAGGCATTGAGATCTTCATGAGAGGACCTTCTTTCAGTCTTACTACCTTATCAAGTATGGTATACAAAATAGGCCTTTTTAATGGCTGCCCATAGGCTCTGGAATTCCCTTCCTGTGAAGGCCAGAACAGACCGTTCCAGGCTGTACTTATTGAAAGGTATCATTGAAAGGTGAAACAGTTTTTTTAAAAAAAATTAGAAATGAACATTTTTAAGGAAAAGACATTTAAGAGGGTGCTGTACTGTTAATTTTTCCTTTTTTTAGCTGTTTTTATCATTTTAAGTTATGTTTTTGCTTAATGTTAATAGCGTAATTCTGTGTTGATGTTGACTTTTTGTATGTTTTTAGTTATACCATACTGTAATTTTTTTTAAACTTGTAAGCTGTTTCCAAATTCTGGGAAAAGGTAGGATATAAATAAACCTCCTCCTCCTCCTGCTAACAACAACTCCTTCATACACGTGCCTTTAAGTCCTTTTGACTTCAGTGGGATTCACTTTGGAGGAAGGAACATCAACAATTTAAAATATGCAGATGATGCCATACTACTAGCAGAAAACAGCAAAGATTTGGAAGGATTACTGAAGAAAGTCACAGCAGAAAGTGCAAAGGCAGGTCTACAGTTGAACATTAAGAAAACAAAAACAATGTCTACAGATGATTTGCATAACCTTAAAGCAGACAATGAAGACACTGAAATTGTTCAAGATTTTCCATACCTTGGCTCAGTCATTAATCAGAATGGAGACTGCAGTCAAGAAATCAGAAGAAGACTAGGACTTGGAAGGACAGCTAAGAGCTAGCCAAGATCCTGAAATGTAAAAATACATCATTGCATACTAAAGTTAGGATGACCCATGCCATCGTATTTCTAATATCTGTGTATGGTTGTGAAAGCTGGTCAGTGAAGAAAGCTGATAGGAAGAAAATCAACTCATTTGACATGTGATGCTGGAGAAGAGTTCTACAGATACCCTGGACTGCTAAAAAGAAAATGGGTTCTAGAGCAAATCAAGCCTAAACCCTTCCTAGAAGGCAAGATGACTAACTGAGGCTGTCATACTTTGGTCATATCATGAGAAGACACAATTCACTAGAAAAGACAATAATACTTGGTAAGGTAGAGGGCAATAGGAAACGAGGATGGATAGACTCAATGAAGGAAGACACATTTCTGAATCTGCAAAACCTGAGCAGGGCAGTTGATGATAGGGTGACTTGAAAGGTGACTCTTAGAGTCTCTCATTCATAGAGTTGCCGTAAGTCAAAGTCAGCTTGACAGTAGTAAACAACAACAAAGACACAGAGATTGTCCAAGACCCATCTCTTCTTTTTCTCTCTGAAAAACACACATCTTCTCATCCCCCCCGCACCACCACCACCACCACTTGCTTGGGAGAGGCAAATAGCTTAGAGCTGGCTCTGGGAAGGATGGGAAGTAAGAGGGCAGTTCTGAAATAAGAGATCTAAGCAAAGAAAAAGTCTGAGTGGAGGAGAAGGCAAGAAGGAGGGAAGAGAAAATGAAGAAAGGGAGAAGCAGGAGCAGGAGGAAAACTGAATGATAAATTGGTAGTAAGCAAAGAAAAAGACTCAGGAAAGGCCTTGTGAAGAAGTATGGCTACAATGAGAAGAGAAGGTGTATAAAGCAAAGGTTTTTAACTGGACTGACTTGTGCAATAGATTGTTGCTGATAAAGGAATTCTGTGCTATCATCTTTACCTGCTGTGACACGTATGACAATGTGATAAGGCGATGCCATCTGGGATGCTGCCTCTAAAACTAGGCCGCAGGACTTGCCTTTGTCCTCTAGAATTTTTGAGTCTTGGAATGGTTGTCACATCATAAAGAGCTCCCTTCAGATTAAAAGCAGTTTGACATGTGGACAGGAGTGGAGGCACTGCTGTTGGGAGGAAATGCGAATGTTCTGCTCATATGACAATGCAGAATTAGTTTCATGATTCTTTGGATTTTAGTCCATATTTGTATTTGCAGAATAGTGGAGAAGAGTTTGGGAAAATGATTTTTTTTTTATTATAACTCACAGAATCCTTCAGTGTGCACAAGAGAATATTTTAATTAAAGCATATCTCAAGTCATAGGACTGTGGTCTTTTAAAACTTTTATGAACAGTTTTGAGAACATTTAACTTGAGAAGCCTTATAACAAGAGAGGGAATTGTTTGTGCAGTCCTCCCAGTATTGTTGGATTGTATTCCTAAAACTCACCATTGGTTATGCTAGCTAGGGCTACACCTGGAGGGGCTATACAGTTCCGATCCAGGCCTTATAATTATAAATCAAACAGTACATGACATTGCCAAATAATCTTAAAATTAATAAAGGCACCCTTAAAAACAAGATACTGCCTACACAAAATATAAGCAACAGTAAAATGAGGCCCTAATATGGCATGGAGATTTTTCCGTTGCTTTCATAATCCACTGTAGAATATGGAATGGCCAAAAAAGATTTCCATCTTCATATTTTATCTCTTCCAATTGGGCTGTTGGGGGTGCTGTTGAGCCAGAAGAAATGTGAATAGCTCTGTGTCGTAACATAATCATCACAAGCTATTCAACTAGATTAAAATATTTTAAAAAATCAAATTTAGAAGCAACTTTGGTAACTGCTTAAACAAAAAACAAACAAAAAGTTTTGAAACTAGTTCAGTAGGCAGAGGCGTTAACCATTTATACAAAGAAACATTAGCATTTGTGATTTTATCCTTCTTGGAACAAGATTTGACACAGAAGAAAAATGGTACATTCACAGGAGAGGATGGGAAATGCTTTTCACAGACATTTACTCAAAAGTAAATCTCATTTAGTTTACTGAGACTTTACTCCTTAATAAATTACATTTATCATTGCGGTCTAAAACTAGCTGGCATATTAGCCCATTGCATTTTTAAAAGATGTCCTAGCTGATACACTCAAGACTGAAGTTTATCCTTCAAAATACCTCTGAATGCACAAGGAATAGGTGGCTTGACCAATATGTAGGGTGAGACTGATGCATTCTGACTTTCATCTCAATTTGACCTCCTGGTCTTTTCGTAGCTCTCCACAACCTTGCACATAGGAACTTTGGTGCATAGATCACATTCAGAACCTTTCTCATCTGATGACAAAGTTAGTGTTTCATTAGCCTGTGCCATAAATATTGTCTTCAGAAACGCCATGAAGTGAGATTTTGTTTGTTCTTTTATGTCCTCAGTTACTGTTGTTGTGTGCCCTCAAGTCATTTCTAGCTTATGGCGACCCTGAGGCAAACTTGTCATGGGGTTTTCTGGGAGCTGAGAGTGTTTGATGCTCCCAAGGTCACCCAGTGGGTTACTGTGGCCAATGGGGGAACCAAACCCTGGTCTTAGTTGTAGTCCAACGCTATACCACACTGGCTCTGTGGGGGAAGGAAATCCTTATCCACAATGGCATTATTTCTCTTTCCCTGAGAGCTGAGGGGGGAATCATATAGCATGCCTCTTGTGTGCGCATAGACCCATCATTTTCAGCTCTGGAATCCTCCCCAGGGGGAAAAATTCTCATGATACTGCTCTCCAGGGTGTGGAGCTCTTTTAAAGCAAGGTGTACTCTCCAAATTGTTTTTGCAAAACAAAAGTATCCTTTTTTAAAACAAAACACCACAGTACTGTAACGTTGCTTTGAAACTGCAAGAAATCTTCTGGTCAGTTCCTTGTTTCTTTTGGAGAGTTGGCTATGATGACTCCTTGTTGTTGATGCTGTGTCTTCAAGTTGTTTCTGATTTATGGTGATGTTGAGGCAGATTTTCTTCGCAGAGGGGGCTTTTGGCTTTGCCTTCCTCTGAGGTGGAGAAAGTGTGACTTTCCTATGGTTACCCAGTTGGTTTCTGTGGTTAAGCAGGGATTCAAATACTGTTCTCCAAAGTCTTAAGCCATTTCCACACAGGCATATTGCCCATGCTAGAGCGACCTCTCTTGGAGGTCTTCTTCACCGGGGGGTGCGCTAGAGCAGTTAAAAAAAGTGAGGTTCTAGACCCCAAACTGCTCTAGCGCAGCCGTGGGGGTGGCGCTGTGAGTTTTATAAAAACCACCTTCGAAAATGGTTTTTATAAAACTCACCCGCGCTGCCCCGTGGCAGCCCCCGGTGAAGAACTGCAGAGACGCGGTAGTGCGTCCCTGCAGATCTGCCCGGGGGCGGGCTTCCAGCTGGCACGCTGTCCTGATTGGCAGAGCGCCGCCAGCCGCCATTTTGGGCGCCGCCAAGCGGCGCCGAACGCTGCCAAGCCCCGCTGAAATTCGGCGGTGTTTAGAAGGGCGGATCTGCGCTCTCCGCAGGGACGGAGCAACCCGTTCGCGGGTAAGCTCTGCCCCTGCGTGCGTGGCCCCGTTTTGCCCCCCCCATGAGGAAAGGGGCTTAGTCCAGAACACAAACCATTACTTCATGTTGGCTCTGGATTATGACTCCTAGGACCAGATAAATAGTCCCAGGACCCTGGAACTTGTCTAGCTGAAAACTAGTTGATTATGCCACGCATTTTTGCGATTATATTAGCATTAGGTGTGAATTTGCACACTGCTTACATTCAAACCTAATACTCTGTTACCTTACACTCTTGCAGTCTTTCACAGGATTGTAAGAATGAAAACATAGGTCTAAATCCACTATTCGTTCCAATTGGAATAGCCCTTTTTAAGAGGGTACTGTATTATTTTAAATTGTACTATTTGAATTACATTTTTTATCCTTTTTCAAGTTTATGTCTTATTGTTTTAACATCATTAACAGTTTAATTCTGTTTTGATGCTCACCTTTTGTATATTTTTAACTATGTTGTAATTATTTTCTTTTGCAAGCCAACGAGTCCCAGTTTCATGGGAAAGAAAAAGTATAAATATATAAATAAACAAAACCCACACAACAGAGACCGATTGTTTGTTGGGTACCATGATCCCCTCATCAGGACTGGCAACGGATTATAACAGTTGATCCTTAGCAATCTCAGCTGCAGAGCCGCTTAAGCACTAGTCTTTCCGTCTTTCACCCCAACTTAAAACTGTAGTCATATAAAATGCATTCAGCATAATATAAACCTGAATAGTTGGTTTTCTGTTCTTGGATACCTCCTGTCAAAAATATCTTCTTTCAGTGTAGTATTTAACGGCCTACTGTGTCACCAGCTGCTCCCTGGATTGGACCCAGAGCTGTGCTGATTCCAAGATGACTGTTGAATGCATGGTGACAGCAGTCCTTCCTGTTCCGTTTTTTAGACTGACATGTCATCTGCAGGACACATTGTGCTTTTGTAAAACAGCCTGTGGACTTGTACCTGATCAGTGAAATGGCAGCCAAGGATTGATGCTTCCTTGAAAATGACATGGATCCTTCTTGGTGCTGTCATCCTACAGCCTTGCCAAAGTCTAGAACTTTCCCATATCCGTCCTGCCTGCCTGACTTCTTTCATTCTTCCTTCCATCCATCTGTATGATACTGTTACTGGAAGGGCCATAGCTAAATGCTAGAACAGCTTTCCCCACTGATGTGAGATGTATTTATATTTAAAATTCAAGCATTACAAATCTGTGCCTCGTTTTATCCTTTTTGGTTATGTATGTGTGATGCATTTCCTCTCTTCTTTTCCTTCCTTCCTTCCTTCCTTCCTTCCTTCCTTCCTTCCTTCCTTCCTTTCTTTCTTTCTTTCTTTCTTTCTTTCTTTCTTTCTGTCATCTTTTACTAATGTGTAAGTGGCTGCACTGGTAGTTGGCGATTAAAAAGACTTCTGCTTAAGACTGTAAAGAGCTGTTACAAGTGAGTGAATTCTGGGCTAAATAGACAAATAGTCTGACTTGGTATATGGCAGTTTCCTATGTGCTGTGCATGCAGAAAGGCCCATAATTAGTGTATTGCATCTCCAGTTAAGTGGAGTTAGGTGGTAGCATAGAAAAAGATTTTTTCCTACGGAGCTGGTACAATATACATTTTTTTTCTTTTATCCTACCTGCTCCATTGGCCTGGTTTAACATAAAGTGGTTGCTGATGCCCTCATACTTCAATCTGTTTCTTTAAAAACAACAAGGAAAATTAAAATTCTAAACACGACCAGAACCTCTTTTAGATCATATGTTTCTGCAAGTGGTGTTGCCATGGCAATCCCAGGGAAAGATACAATGTAGGTTTTTCTGGATCAATTTCTTCTGGTGTGTATGCATCCTATTGAGTTTCACAGAAGGTACACAGGTTGCACTAGTTAACAGTTCATCTGGGAAGTGTAACATTTTCTGGGATGCTACCACGCCCAGAGAGGTCATGAAATGTTTACTTCAATGTAGACTATGCAAAAGATACATTTTTGAACTTAGGTAATATAGAATATTGGTGAGCCTAAATTTCCAGGATTAGTACAAGGTTTCAGGGGAGAAGCATCTATCTGTGCAGATTTTGTTAAGGTCCTAACTTTTCAAAACCCCTAGTACTGGAGAACCCAAGATCATGGATTCTTAGAGCTTTCCCAGGTGCTGCTGGTGTTTCCCTAAGATGACTTTTTAGCCGAGGCTTGAGGTATAATGTTCTGTATCTTGCACAAGAAATGAGATAGTAAATGTAGGCATCTTCCTTCTTGGGAACAGACATTACATTGGAAAGACACTTGGATATGTTTTATATCGGCCTTTAAAACTGGTTTTGAGTGTAAATAAATGAAAATTCAGTATTTGTCAAAGCTGATTATCCACAGGAGTTACGCTGTATACACAGATTTATAATTCTTTCTGTCTGACACTAATGACCATAGGAAGCTATGTTCAACTGATAGACTGTTACTACATCAGATTTAGTATTGTTTACTCTGATGGATATAGAAGCTTCCCAAAGTCTTGGGTAGATGCCTGCTGCATGGCTTTCTTCATTTTCAGTGTTTTTTCCCCACTGGATCCCTTTAGCCTGTACTTTAGTCTGTGCTCATTAGCTGGGCACAGAATTAGAGTAGAACCTCCATGGAACACTATAATATAGTGATATATTGTTCAGCAATGTCCTAAAATGGTGTTATGAAGACGGGGAGGTAGAATCAGTATTTAGATGTTCCTTCCCTTGAAGGAATGGGTGCTGATAAAGGCAGCTGAGAGGCCATTATACTCATTACTTATAGTTTCACTTTTATTAGGCTTCAGTGTTTTTCTTGTATTATATCTCAAGCACCCAATAGATGGAGGATGTGATTTATAAATCAAATGAATAAATGAATAAGTAGCCATGATCAATATAAATAATTAAAAGAAAACATTTACCTAGAGGCACAGGAACTCTAAAGAGTGTCAGTAATGTTCAGCCTATCCACAGTATTCAGGCCAATGATAATTGTAAAAATTGCTGTTAATCAGGTCTGAACAAACTGGGGTGGGGAGGCAATGCAGAAGCTGCAAGAATTTTTTTTAACCACATTTGCTACTGTAGTATTGAATTTCAGCCTTCTGACAGCAAATTCACCACCCATGGCAGTAGGGAACCCTTGGAGGACTGCAGAGGAAGAAAATGCTTCCTACCTGTGAGACATACGTTGCCCATCCTGCTTTGGGGATGAGTGTATCTCAGAGGGCTGTAATATGTGAATGTTCTATAAATGGTAAAAGTTAATGAGAAGCTGCTTCCAAAACTAATTATTTTTATTGCTGAATCTTAATGATTTCAGTCTAGTAGTAGAAAACATCCATATTTAAATGATGGCTCTCACTTCTTTTCTTTTTCTTCTTCATTGTTATCATGGTTATTACTAACTTTATTCATATCCAGGAAGAAGGGAGGCATTCTAGCTCCCCTAAGGAGATAGTTCCACAGTCTAGGGCAGCCACTAAGAAGGGCCCATCTCATGTTCCACTGAGTGTACCTGTGAAGATGTAGGGACTTAAAGAAGACCTCTTGCTGCAAAGTGTGTGTTTTTTAAGATTTTCTTCTGAATTGATGTGGGTGTATGCCAGGCCCCTGGGTGAGGGGATTGATGAGCTCCCAATGGCTGCATCCCAGCCAAAATAAAATCTACTAATTACTGTAGAAAGACAACTTGTTAATATTTACTTCCAGGAAGCATGCATGCTTTGTTCAGTCCCTTCCAATGACCCAAAGGTAAGAATGCAGTCAGTCTGCCAAACCTAGAGTCTTAGAGTGCAGTTCTGTATCTCAGAACCACAAGCTAGAAGGAGCTTGGAAGAGATGGAAGTGCCCTCCAATGACAAAGGGCTCACCAATGGGGCAGGGGAAAATCTGTTCTAGGGGCCCTGACTACAATTGTAGGAAGCTCTACTGGCATCAGTGTAATGCCAAAAGCAGACGTAGAAATGGGGTAGTCATGTTAGTTGGGAAAACACCATACCACCGTGAACACATCCAGTCTCATCTGACTTTGGAAGCAAATCAGAATTGGCCTTGGATGGAGAACCACAAAAGATCTCTGGATAGGAAAGAATTCTTCCTGAAACCTTGGAGAGCCTCAGAGTTGGAAATATAGGCCTAGATTCAGCAGTGGTATGATACAACCTCCTCCATTCTTCCCCCCCACACACACACACCTATTGTAGAGAAGGATGTAGATTGACAGTAGCCATGGGTCAACTTGTAACAAGGATTTTAGGCTCAGTGGAAGACCCTTGAGAAATGATTATTATCATCACAAGCCAAGAAGCGCGTGTGATATATATGTGCATGTACATTTGTGGGGGGGAGATAGGCTGTTCTTTCTTCATATATGCTCACATAATTTCCTTCCATGAAGGGGACATTTTCACTGGAAAGATCTCTTGAGAAACTATTCCTTTATTTGTTATTCCAGATTTTTAGTGCTGCTAGAACAAACACTATCCAAAGGGTTGTCCAATCCAAGTCTGGGCTGCAAATAAAGAACCATAATAAGAGAGCACAACGGAGACTTTGAAGATGCCCAACAATATTGACCATCTGAACAGCAGACTAAACAGGCCCAGAGTCTTCCCAACTACACCATACTCTCCAATATTTCACAGACGAAAACTAGCACACGTGAGGTCAAGCAACGTCAGAGTGCATACCCTCATTTGGCAGAAACAGTTCTGATTAATATTCTCTTTTCCCACCTTTTCAACTGCTTTTAAAATGTCCCAGTTCCTCTCACCTATTTCCACTTTACCCCTTTGTCCTCAGCTAACTTCATTTGCTACAGAGTGAGTCAAAAGTGCAAGAGTAGTTTGCACTGGGATAATTTAGCAGCAGGGAGAGGAAAGGAAGGAAGAATCTTGCCCTTCCTGTAGGCTCAGGGGAAAGCAAACTGCTGTGGTGTCTTCTAGCTTGTGTAGACTTCCTTATTAATAACATCTGCCATCTTGACCACACTTGGCCAGATGTGTCCCAACTGTCATCTGTTAAATTGGTGGGTACCTAAAGGCACCAGATCCCATCCGATCTTTGAAGTTAAGCAGGGTCAGATCTGTTTAGTACTTGAATGGGAGACTGCCAATGATTAGCAGGTACTGTAGGCCATATTTCAGAGGAAGGAACTGGCAAAATCACCTCTGAGTATTCCTTTCCTAAGAAAACCTCATGGAGTCACCATAAATTGACAGGTGACTTGAAGGCACATACACACATATGACAGTGTGGTTAAGAGGGCAAATGTGATTAATGAGGAGGAATATCCAAGCTACAAGAGGCTACAGCAGCTTGCTTTTGCCTGAGTCTACTGGCAAGGGTATGATTCTGTCTCCTGCTTTCTTCCTCCATCTGCTGAGTTAACTGAGTGCAAATTATTCTTACACTTGGAACTCAGTTTACAGCAACTGGGAGGTATGATTTTGAAATTGTTTGTCCCATGCCAGCCCCCCCCCGCTCTTCCTATGGTTGCTGCCACCACTATTCCTACGACTGCCTCTTGCTCCCTGTTTGAGCAGAGGGAACATAACAGTTGCTAGCGCAATGGCATGTTACACTGATGTAGAGGGCCAATAAGATTCTGGCAAAAATTGACATTTGCATGTGCCTACAGAATTAACCCATGCTTGTTTCATGCAAATCTTTATCCCCTTTTGTCTTCTTTATGGATGACACATCTCTATGCAGGGTTACTTACTGTAGTCTCTCCTTCCTTTCTACATTGGTGGTAAATATTTTAAGATAACAAAAGGAAAAAAAAGTTCTGCTGGGCTGATATTCTTCTTTTAAACATTCTTAAAATAACTGCTTTTTGATTGTGCATGTAAAGATTGGAGATCACAGGAGCTGCATGCAGTTTAGCGTGGTGTAGCATATTGTCAATTGAGGCTTGATCTTTTCTTTGTTCATACGCATTGATCCATGCAGCATTCAAATTATGGGGGGCATCGTAAGAGGCCTGGCTGTCTTACATTCTGTGTGGCCCTCATATTTATTAGTTTCAGAAGGCTGGCAGTATGTCACAGTATGCCTTAAACTGGCAGGGATAGGCGCCACAGATTTCATTAAATCCATCTATCTTTCAAATTTGAGCATAGTATCAAAACACTTTCCTCCAGAATTTGAATATGCTTTAATTAAATTTCTCAGTTAGCTGAGTTGTATTTCTCATAACTTGTTGTAGAAGAAGGAACTATAAATAGAGTATGTTGTGCTTTTATCTTTTTAAATGTGTTTTAAAGCATTTAAATGCTGTGTTTTTTATAGAATCACTTATTTTTTTAACTTTCATAGTTAAAAACTTTCATTTCGTAGTTAAAAACTTTCATTTCAACATGTTGCATGGTGTAGTGGTTTGAGTTGAATTATAACTGTGGAGATCAGGTTTGATTCCCTGCTCAGCCATGGAAACCCACTGAGTGACCTTGGGCTCATCACACTCTGCCTCAGCAGATTCTGTGATAGGTTCCCCTTAGGGTTTCTGTAAGTCAGAAACAACTTGAAAGCACACAACAACAACAACAAGAAGCCACCTTGAGAATCAGCATGGTGTACTGATTTGAGCATTGGACTAAGACTCTGGAGACCAGGGTTCGAATCCCCACTCAGCCATGGAAACCCACTGGTTGATCTTGGGCAAATCATACTCAATCTCAAAGGAAGGCAAAGGCAACCCCACTCTGAACAAATTTTGTCAAGAAAATGCTGTGATAGGTTCACCTTAGAGTCACCATAAGTCTGAAATGACTTGTAGGTAAACAACAACAATCCATTTGGACTTCTGTGCTAAGAGATTGGTATGACATAAATTAACTAAATAAATAGTTTGTTACTGGGACATGATTTTAAAATTTAGGTAATATTGTCATTTTAATATAGACAATCCACCCAAATGCCTGACAATTTAGTGTTTCCTATTGAAAATATATTGTTTTACCATAGTCATGTCTCCTTGGTGCAATACTTGTTTTTTTCATAGCCATGTGAACAAAAAAGACCCAGCTACAGTTTCCTCTAGGATACTGCCCATAGCATAGCTCCCAACAGATTAAGAAAAGCAAATAGTCTTTCTTCCTGATATTTGATCTAGAGAGATGCTATTAGAATCAGAAGAAAGTTTCTTAATTAAAATTAAGTACAGTTAAACTATACACATTTCTCTTGGCTTCCTTGCAAAACAGGTGGGACATGAATGTACTAAACCAGTGGTTCTCAACCTGTGGGTCCCCAGATGTTCATGGACTTCAGCTCCCAGAAGCCCCAGCCACTATGGTCAATGCTCAGGGTTTCTGGGAGCTGAAGTCCACAAACATCTGGGGACCCACAGGTTGAGAACCACTGTACTAAACAATGCTGTAATAACAATATTGTATAAGTCTGTTACAGTGGAGTAAGGAACTGTGGCCCTACAGATATTTCTAGCCTACAATTCCTATTAGCACTAATGGCCAGACTGTGGCCTTTTTTGAACTAAAATCTGTAAGCCACCCTGAATCCTTTTCTTGAGGAGAAGATGGTGTATAAATAAAGTGATTGATTGATTGATTGATTGATTGATTGATTGATTGATTCATAGGTAGCTGCATGGAAAATGTGAACTCAGTCAATGAAGATTTCATGAAGAATCCAGTAATGAACTCAGCTTTATCATCCAAAAGCCAAACAACCAGATATCAAGGTAAGGTGTAAATTTAAACTCCAAGCAAATGCCATTTTGTGTAAGTGTTAGATTGCACCTCTCTTAAGGCAACGTATGCACATTTCACACTTATTTACATGAGAAACCGGAAGCTGCAGTGTTTCTTGATCTCTTTTGAGTTATAAACAATAGCAGCCATAGTCATCTTCTCTAAGGATTTGTGCCCATGAAATTTTGTCTCAGTTTCCACCAGTCAATCCTTATTTGTTCATAGTTCTGTACTTTGAATTTAATTTTCCTAAGTTTTTATTGCTGACAGCATTGGAGCCCTCCTTTTCACCCTGGGATGTTAGGGTTGCCCCACTGTTTCCTAGCTGAAAATCTTATACATTGGGGGAAACTTTGTTTCCCAACAAAAAACAGAATAAAGTCACAGTAGTGCCTGTTATAATATTCCTAGAAAAGCTCTCCAGACTTCTTCAAGATGGTGCCCACTACATGTATTGGACTATAACTCTCATCAAGACCACAAGGACTGGGGATGGTGAGATTTGTAGTCCAGCATTTTTCAAGGGATTGGGAAAGGCTGCTCTAGACAAAGTGCTGATCATACTTTTTATTAAAAAGTTCAGCTTTTTAAGGTCTTACTACTACAAACGCAGCTCTCCACATCTTCAGGTGTAACATTTGTGGGTTTGATTGTATGCAGATTATTTCCCAGTGCCTCCGATGCTGCCCTATGCCGTTTTTGAATCTGCAGAAGGTACTATGCTCTATATTATTTAAGGACCATCCTGCCAAAGTGCTGTCTCACTTTGGGTGGGTTTTCTGTCCCCCACCCCCTGATTTACTACAAAATAGAAAGGAATCAAGGATTCATTCATTACCCCATGGCAGGGCCACCCAAATGCAAAGTCAGTGCATTATGTGAGGAGAGAAGGAAGCCTTTTCTAAGGCTCTAAAAGACATTTCTTTTAATTCCCTGACTCCCTTTCCAGGAGCATTCAGACTCATCCCCACAGCCCTTTCTTGTTCTCTTCCAACCCCAATTTCCCCCTTCAACCCCCTGCCTGGGGTGCCAGCAGTGAGAAGAGTCAGGCTCTGTCCTCCAGCTCCTGAGCTGAAAAGTACCCACAGGGCTCACTTCTGCACGCTGGCTCCTCATAGAATCACAGAGTTGGAAGAGACCTCAGCGGCCATCGAGTCCAACACACTCAAAGCACCCCTAGCAAATGGCCATTCAGCCTCTGTAGATGGATGGATGATTCCTCCATGACACTTTGTGGGACAGAGAAAGAAGAATCAAGAGTGGGAGAAAAGGACTTGAGGACAGTGCTTCGGCCCTGACAGGACCAGCCTGAGGGAGGGGAGAAGCCAAGCCAACCCACCTCCCTCTCTTCACCCAGAGACTGGTGATGATGATGAAGGGAAGAGGGAAGGCTGGGCTTCTTAGTCTGAGTGATGGAGGAAGATGCAATGCAGGGTGAGACTGGCATGAGACAAAGTGGGGAGAAGCAAGCATATCCCATTGAGCTTAACTGTGGGAAAGAGAAGTTCTGGGGCTCAAACTGGCCTTCCGGAAGTAGACTGTTATTCTGCGAGTCCTTCTCTGCTGCTCTCAAGAGGTACCAGAGGAGAGCCTGCATGGGTTTCCTTCCAGTAGATAAGGAAAGGTGCTGGCACTCTGTACATGCTACAGGGTATGATTACAGGTACTTTTGTGTGTGTTAAATATGGCTGGGGGGTGCTATAGGTGTTTGCAGTTTTTCCACTTTTGCACAGGTCCTGCACCCTAACCCCTGTGAATGTGGAGGGATGTCTATATAGATTTCAAATGGGGGCTCCAACACTTTCTCACATAAATATTCCCTGGATATAGAAAAGTAAGGTGGCATGGAGAAGCATTTTAGTTTAGCCTTCAACTTGTTTGTTTGTTTGTTTATTATATTTGTATGCCATCTTTTCTCCCAGAATGGGACCCAAGGTGGCTTTGAAAAATAAGTTAAAAACATTTAAAACAATTAAAAACATAAAATTGTAAAAACCTATAACAAAAAACAATCATTTAATAAATAAATAAAAAGCTCCCCAACCCACAGAAAATCCTGCTTAAAGAGAAACGTTTTTGTCTACCAGCGAAACAAAAGCAGGGAGGGGGCCACCTTAGCCTCCTGTGGAAGAGTGTTTCACAGAATGGGAGCAGTCCACTTCATATATATTGTCCTTTCCAAGGTGGAAGCATTCTGTAGTGCAGTTCCCCTGTGCGGCCTGATGTGGTATAGCCTACGAACACTTTTATTGTGTGGGGGATATAGCAAACCTCAACATCCCTGTTTCAGCAAGGATTATGTGCAAACTTCCAGAAAAATATTCTTTTTTTTTTATAAATTTTATTTCATTTACACATACAACATATAACAGCACTCAATATAGCAAACAACACACATTACACTTATAATACATAACATCACATGATATACTCAAACAATCAGATTGCACACCCCATTACCCCCCACCCCACCCATCATTGCTGAAATTGACATGCTTCTTTATCTGTAATCTCCCTCTAATTAATTAAATATATATATTTATATTTATTTTAACATATTAAATCATAACAATTATCTCTTACAAAATAAATCTATTCCATCAATACATTATCTATATATTATCTATACATATTTATCTATATATAGCTATATATATCTATATCTAAAACTTAAATATATCTAATATATAATTAATATATAACTAATATATATACATCGGATTAGACACCCTGAATTCCAACTAAGTTTATTACCATTTCCTGACTTCAACCTAAGTCCTCCAGTTTCCTATAAAAACAAAACAAAACAAAAGGGTAATATATAATTATCCAATAAAAGATATCACTTTTTTTCCCACCTATCCGTCCAAAGTGGCAAAACCATTTTCCATCCTTCTATAACTTCTCCTTTTCCTCGGCCCTCCAAAGATTTCATCACCATATCTGCCTCTACCATATCATATAACTTAATTAACCAATCCTCTAATCCTGGTGAATTTGACTCCTTCCAATATTGGGCATAATGTTATGCCCAATATGTTATGAACTTCCAGAAAAATATTCTAACTGTGTAACCAAGATGGATGATTCCTAAATGCCCCAATCGTCATTTATTTTTCATTCATATTGTGTGTTTCAGCGTATGCTTTACAATCCTTTTCTGATTCTGTCCCCATCAACACTCATTCTAGCATTACAGTCATGTTCCCTAAAGCAAAGCCAAAACTGCCCTGAGTAACAGCATACCAGTTACTTGACTTGGCTCTCCAAGAATTGAGGTGGTTTAGTGATACAATCGGCTCCTGTTTTAGTGGTCTGTTGTTGCAATCTGTGTTATTCCTCCTCCCTTTTTTTTTGAAAGTAGCTATTTGCTGTGCACTGTTTTGTGCAGTAGTAGCATGATCCAGTCAATGTCCAAGGGAAGTCTGGTTGATTTCAAGGGGAAAGATTTAGGTTTAATTCAATCTGTCAGTTCACCAAAAAGAACAATTTGGAAAGATGTATGTTCGTGCTTTGTTGATATTTGCCATCCAATGAGCACTGACAATCCTATGAATGGGAGACCTACAAGAGTCCAGTCATCGACTCCTCAAGTCAGTTTATTCCTCATATCAACCTGAAGTCCTTGAAATATTTCCAAAGTTTGTAATTCAGGTCACTTCCCAGGCACAGACAAAAGGAAGACAGTAGCTCTCAGTTCAATTACACAGAGAAATAGTGGCAGCCAAAGTAGTGGTGGTAGAGAAGGAGGAAACAGGAGGGTTAGGTGATTGACTTGACTTTGGATTTCACTTCTTGGGACTCCTATACACAATGAGTCTGTACATCAGGGCTTTCCAAATGGTGTGCCATGACACATTAGTGTGTCGTCTGAAGTGTGTATGTGTGTCGCCTACCATTTTGGAAATGTATGTTATTATTTATAAATCATATTTTTAAAAATCATGTATTTTTTAAAATATATGAAAGATTTTCATGAGATATGTTATGTCCCCATACATTTTGTTATTACAATTTATGTATGTGTCTGTATCTCTTACAAGGGGTTAGTTTAACCTCCGGTTTGCTAGTAAAACTGAATTAATGTGTTGTGAAATGATGCATGTCTAAAAAAAGGGTTTCATCAATGTGAAAAGTTTGGAAAGCTCTGCTGTACATAGTTCAAATTACTGTTCAAACTGGACAACTGTGTTACTTTTCAGGCTCTCATACACACATTACTTTTCTGGTTTGTTGGAGAAGAAGCTAACCAGTTAGAGCTGCACTCATGTTAGGACAACATGGAGCTCATCTGTCTGGTTCTGCTGCAGTTGGGAGCAGTTGGCAGCCTGTACCAGGGTTTCTGAACTGCACCATTGAATTTGGTACACAATCAATACGTGTACAGTGAGCATTTGTTGGTATCAAACCAGGAGAGGAGTGGGCATTTATACTCTCCAGAGGTACAGTATTATTTGAATAGTAGACAGCAGTGGTACTAGGGCATATACTAGACAGAAGTTGGCCATATTGAAAACAGAATGCTGATGAGTCCAATACAAGTATGCTTGGGCAACAGGAGGAGTTTGCTGTTCAGTGTTTGAAACAAGACCAATATCTGGATCAGTTTATTGCTGAAGGTTCCCACTGAAAAGGATTAGGTGGGGAACAGCACATATACGACAAACATTGTAACAAACACCTACTTTGTCGTTTGCTTGGTGCTAATTGTATTAATTTTTAGGTACCAGTCTTTTAAAAAATTATTTCAGGTATTTTAATGGTTTGCAGTGTAAATGCTGGAATTGAAATTTTCACTCATTTGTTTTATTGAATTACTTGTTTTTCCATTTTATATAATTGAGTTATTTGTTTATTGAGTTATTTGTTTTTTCATTTTTTTTCTTTTGCATTATAAACTTCTTGGGGAAAAATATTATGAAAAGTGGTGTATAAATGCCTGCCTTTAATGAATATGTAAGAAACAACCACTGTTACAAAAACAACTCTGTGCTTGTCTGTTGCATGAAATGTAGCAAATTCCATTGGCTTTGATTGCAGGAAGGCAAATGCTGCCAGGAAAGTTATTGGGTTTGTTTGTTTTTTGAAAAATGGTGTATGGCATCAGCAAATACTGATATTTGCTTTCATTTTGTTACCTTAAAAAAAGTCCTCAAAGATTTTTTTTAAAGAAAGCAAGATCCTTCATTATTATTCAGTGGCATATGCAAGTGACAAGCAGAGCTACATTTTTTACCTGTTCACTTGTATTTTTGTGTTCTAGACTTCAATGCATTATGGAGCCAATCCCCAAGATCATCGGCTTCAGGTCATGGTGATGGTCAGGCCTTGCACCATTCAGACGTTCTGCAGCACAACCCATCCTGTGACCTGGGACAAGATTCAGAAAGTGGAAGCACTGAGGAAAAGATTGTTTATCTCTAATCTTGTCTCCTGTTCCCCTAGTAGCACTTTGGGATAGCTTTTTGATTGTTCATAGTTGCTCTTGTCCAAATGGCATTGAAGATATATTATTTATTACAAATAATGCAAAGTTTTCCATATCCATAGGATAGAAAATAAATTATTTTTAAAAACTTGTCTGTACTATTTAAATTATGACACGTGTTAAATCTGAAACACTCTGCAAACAACCTTAAATGGTGGTGGGCTATAGAGCAGCCGTTGCATGCATGTATGGTGAGATCACCACAACTGTACTATTGGTGGAAACATTTCAGTGTCCAGTTAAAGCTGCACATTCATTGTGTAGCTAGTATTATAACTACAGGGGAAGATTTGAGGTTTAATAAGCAATTTTTTTAAAAAATTAAAAAGAGTGAGAGAAATGAAACCCTGAGAAAGTGAGAGAGCTCTGATTTGGTTGACATTGTAGCTTCTCCTTGTATTTCTTATTGTGTTTATTCAACCTTGTGCTGTTATTGATCATCACAATTCAACTAAGTTCTAGACCAGTAGTGAGAATTGTTGATGAACTGCACTTTCCAGAATTCCTCATCACTGACTGCACTGTCAAGGGCTGCTGAGAAGTGTATGTGTGAACAACATCTAGAAGGCTGCAAAATTCTTAATCCAGTCATCCCAGTTTTCCTGGGCAAATGTAATCGAACGAGCAGCATAAAAATATGTGCACACACCATCATCATTATCATGATCTTATGGAGATACAGCCTGGAAAATACCTGTGTTGTAGGGAATTTAATAAAGGTTAATGTTCTTTCCAAGTTCCTTTATCTTTTCTCTGGATGGGGAAGCATACTGAAATATTTCTCAAGTAATTCTAGCAAAAGACTCTTCTGGATCTCTCCTCGGCCTCCTACAGTAACAATACTACAGAAAGTATTCTGCCAAATTGTAGTTAGATTAACACCTTGTTTTCACAATGGATATTTGAGCTACAGCCTAAAACATCCTTGAAACCTTATGTTAAAAGGGTGGAGATTTGAGAAGTCAATTCCCAATATCAAATTAGCCACTTCAGGATTCCACTGACTCTTTTAACAGCTGTTTATATCACAAAGCCAATCTCTGCTAGTGTGCATGTAACTTGCTCTCATAACATTCTAGGTCAGTTTTTGTGATGTGCATCATTATATCTTGTCCTTGGCCATAGCAAATGTCCTTTTGTATAGAACTATTAAAATTCATTTCACAAATAATCTTCCAAGAAACTGGGAGGGGGAGGATTTTTTAATTTTTTTTTAAAGTGTAATCAAAATCCAATTTTTCTCTACATGTATGGGCTATAAATCAATTTATTGCTTTCAGGACACTGAGTTTTGATACATTATAGAGTAAAGATAAAGGTGTTTTTCTGTGCATTTTGAGGATCTGATAGTATACTTTTTGAATTTAATAAATGTTCTACATCTCCCTATAGACACTTGTCTCCATAATTCTTAAAAGTCAGCAAATATGTTTCATCAGTCCATTGCACAATCATTTCGATCACAGTAGTAATCTGACCCAGAACTAGAGAAAATTACATTTTTGGCCTATAACTCCATTAATTCCCCAGCCACCATGGCTGCTTGGAGTTGCCCTATAAAAGTAATATTTCCGAGCTCTGGTCTGACCCATGTGTTGCAGATATTATATTGCAATATCAATTGGACAGAAGAGGGTCGATGAAGACCGAATAGGTTTCAGTGTTTCCTACAATCTGCTGAGGCAGCCAGTAAATGCTGAACCATCCCTTTTCTTCTTCCTCCTATTCATCCCACCTTTCCCCCAATTTGGGACTCAAGGTGGCTTACAATAGCTAAAAAAGACTGCCAAACAATACACCAAATACAAAACTTAAGCATATCATTGAACTACCCATAAAATTATGACCTATTGCAAATGGATTCTCTTTGGGTATGTCTATGTTAGTACAAACGTGGAAGCTAATGAAAACATCAACTGGCTTAGACACTGCACAACTGATCTATGCAATACCAGCATCCATATATCACATGGCATCAGTGACAGCACAATTCTACATACTTTTCTGGTTAAAGAAATATAATCTGCTTGCCCACCCTTCCTCCCGCATTGTGCAGGAGCTCAGACACAACTTCAAGCTATAAGGGTATAGTAAACTGCTGTTTGCTGTACCAGAACCCCTTGTTTACTGTACCTTCAAAGACCTTCTGACCTTTAATGTGGTTTATTTATCAGCTTTCTTCGCCCATATACACAGTAAAATAAATAGTCTGGATATAGGTTGACTCTGTACTTTTGCATTAATAGAATGGGAGGGAGCATTAAGAACACAAGCCAATGTGCTAGAGCTAGGTGGTCTTTAAATCAGCATGCATTTTGTAGCTCTATCCATCATGTAGACATTTTTAATGTTTAGATGAATTAAACATGAGCGTTTGGAAAAACATTAAGAATTCACTAGCTCAGGATAACAGAGTTTCACTCCTTTGTTCCTATCTCCCCCCTGCCAGCTGCTATAGCAGAAAATGTCCCCACTGTGCTTAAGTGCTTCCTCTTGATATGTCCATTGGCACTGGGCATTAGAAACTGGGCATCCAACCATTTGGCATATCAGCTCTACATTATACTATTACTGCACAGCAGGATGTGAAGGCTTGGGGCTGTATGGTCCATGAGACTACCACCATTTGTGTTTTCAATTTACCACACGTAAAAAGGTAGCATTCACATTTCTGTAGCACTTCCTAGTAACAAGGTATCACATAACTAAAGCAAGTAGATTAATGCACATGATATTAGACAACACTAAGGTAGAAACTATGAAGGGAGCTGCAGAAGTGAGATGGGCTCTGAATCATACCTTGGATAGTGGGATGGGCTTTGAATTCTGCCTTGAATCCAGGGCTAGCCCTACCATTAGACAGTGTGCTAGGTATCTCAGGCAGCAGATGAGGATATTATCAATAGATTGTAAGTTATTTACTTTTTATTTCTTGCTTAAATCCTGTAAGTTAGTCCCAACAGTAGTAAAGCTTTGAATCAATTGTTGAATGGTGGGTCAACACATAGGTAAATCACATTGATTCAATGACTCAACTCTGGTTTGGACCAATATTAGGATTCCATTGTGTGGAATGGCTAAGGGGAGGTGCTCATGGGATTTTCTGTCTCAAGTGTCTGGCAGATGCCTGCCTCAACAGAAAAACAACTTGGGCCAGCCCTGGCTAAATACCTGCTATCTGCCACAAGATATTTAAGGGCATTCTGGGACTGGCTAGCCTTAAGACCCAGGTAAGCACCCAGCTGGCTAGCATGGAAATTTCTCTGATTAAAAGAAAAGTGTAAGATGGCTTGCTTTTTCCCCCCATGTCGTATGAAGTTTAATGCACGAATATTTTTCAGATAAAATAGAATCTCCCATTGTATTTCACTGGGATGGAGTATTTTTTGTAGTAGTAGTAGTAATAGTAACCTGACGATACAACTTGCAAATGGTGTTTACACAAATATTTCCTAGAGGAGAAGAGAGGACAGACCAACTGGTAAATCCATCCCAGCAAGGATTTTATTTTTTGACAGAAAAGAAACTGTGTCCTTTCATAGTTTGCCAATTATGTTGAGAAAGCAGTTTCCTGTGAATCTATGTATTACATTTCATGGGACTGCACAGCAAATCAGCTGCTGTCTGGATTTTATTTTATTTAAATCCAAACCAGTTCCTTGATGCAGTCACTTGACAATACAATGTCCTGCTATCACAGGAAGCAGAAGCTTACAATGGGCTATAGCGTATGATTACGGTAATTGCCAGGCTGAGGCTGAAGTCCCTGAAGGACAAATTAATGACCTCTTCCATCTGGAATGTTCATCCTGATTCCAGCTGGAAACCCCAATGTATTGCATTAATGGGTCTCAATTAATTCGTCTCTTGTAATTACCCACCTGTAAAAGCAAGATGAAATGGTGACAGTCTGTCCTTCTGACGTTGGCTCATTTTACATATCACAGAATCAGCCCAATGCATAATTAGCCGTCTCTCTGGCCCTATTTACTTTTATAAGCTATTCAAAGATACAGCAACAGGTGTGAAATGGTGGACAACTCCATTTCACAGTTACTCTTAATTCATTGAAAGGCAACAATTTTCATAGATTACACCAGTGCAGATCAGTCAGCCCTCTGCAGACATCTGAAAAAAACTTTTGTAGTACAGAGAACAGTGTGTAACTCTATTTCAAAGTATTATTTTTGCAGCAACACCCAAGTCATTGGGCCGTGCTAGAAATAATTCTTATTTTATTTCTGTAGTGTAATGACAATTGGATGGGGGATCCCCGTCAACCATACCTACTTGGAGTCAGAGTAATCTCATTTGTTTGCCATTAAAGGCAGTGAAGCTGGTGATTACAAGGATAGGTGATCTTTTCCATAGCGGCCCCATCCAGTCACGTAGGGAAGGGGGGGTGATAGAGACGATTCGACCCAGGCAGCAATATTTTTTGGGTGGCTGAACCTGTAGCCACGCCCCCGCGTGCCCTGGCCATGCCCCCACATACTACAGCCACACTCCCATGCACTGCAGCCACACCCCCATGCACAGTGGTCAAGGCCCCACACCTTAGCCATGCCCCCTCCTGCCCCCCTCCACCCACTCCAAGCTCCGCCACTGGCTCTACCACTCTGGAGTGAGCTTCCATCAGGATGGGCACAGGGAAATAATTTTGTCAGCTCTTTCTTTGCTTGTCTTTAAAAAGAAGTATGAAGACTCACTTTTTCTCACTGGCTTTTCCCTAGTTTCAGCCTGATTTTATTGTTTTCTGCTGTTCTCTTGTACACCATCTTTAACAGTGGCCTAAAGATGATGTTAAATACATTTAAATAAAACTAATTTTTTGTAAAGTTACCTAGCCATTAGATTGACATTACAGCTAGTGGCCCACACCAGACAAGATGAAGAACTGGAGCCATTTTCACACTAGCCTGTTATAGCGCTATTATTCCACTTTCAACATCCTATGGAATCCTGGAGTTTGCAGTTTAGGAAGGGGCCTCATTCCATGTTGAAAGTGGAATAGTAGCCTATAACAGGCTAGTGTGGAAATGGCCTGGAACAACCAAGGAGCCCACAGAAAAAGCTAGAAGGGAGGCGTGGCAGGAACACCTGTGCTTAAATAATGGGAAGGAAGAAGGAAACCAACTGAGAAGGAAGCTCTCTTATCATTTGCATGACTCTCTTTAAACATTTAGCAACCTAAGTGGAGTGAGGGGATGTCCAGAAACTTATGATTATGTGGCAGCTATACGCAAGTGTAGTAGATGAGTACATATAAGGATAAGTAATAAATAAGTTCAAATTTACCTAAAACAGTGGTTCTCAACCTGTGGGTCCCCAGATGTTCGTGGACTTCAGCTCCCAGAAGTCCCAGCCACTATGGTCAATGCTCAGGGCTTCTGGGAGCTGAAGTCCTCAAACATCTGGGGACCCACAGGTTGAGAACCACTGACCTAAAAGAAGTGTGTGTCCAGATGTCTTGTGTATTTCATTAAGCCCCCACCTTTCTTTACATAATTCTAACACTGGAGAACAGGATGGGACAGGACTGGGATTTATTTATCTGTCCGTCCATAGGCCTCCAGCCATCATGGAGTCAGCTGCACTGAAAAACTCCTACAAATTAGATAATACGCTAACCATAAAGAAAGTGAATAATTCATGTGTGGAATGCATTGCCACACGATGTAGTGGTGGCTGCCAACTTGGACTGCTTTAGAAGGGAATTAGATAAATTCACAAAGGTTAGGACCATTCAGCAGCTGTTAGTCAGGAAGGCTGTATATTGCCTTCAGTACCAGAGACAGTATCTCAGGAAATCAGTTGCTAGGAAGTATGAGACGGAGGGTACAGTTGCACCCCTGCTGATGAGCAAGGCACCTGGTTGGCCACCATTTGAACAGAAGTCTGGTCCAGATGGGCCTCAGGTTGATCCAGCCATGCTGTCTTCTATGTTCAGTTAAAAGTGCTACCTTGCTTCTACTGTACCTTTGCCAGAGTCTTTCTGGCCTAGAGTTCTGTTGAATACTCATTGGTAGGAAAGAGAGAGAGAGAGAGAGAGAAGACCTTTCCAGCATGTATTTTCTGTGCAAACAAACTCCAAATATTTTGTGCAGAAGTCAGTGTCTTTTAAATGAAGATGCACTTCAGAAGTCTGCTCCTACGCACATTCATGTGGTTGACAGTGCTATCTTAAGCATGTTTATTTGGAAGAAAGTCACACTATGTCCAAAGTAATATTACCAGTAACTCCATTTATTTATTAAAACTGAAGCTTAATATGTATTTAAAAATGCTAAGATACACACATACTTAAAATTACTAGACACAAACTGGTTAGACTGTTGTTCACCTCAGCATCTCTAATGTCATTGATGCTATGTGTTAATATTGTTGAAGTAAGATGCAAAGTGGGAAGAAAGCCATTTAAAACTGACTACAAATGTAGATATTACAGTTTTAAGTCCAAAACTAAACATATTTAAAACAGACCCACTGAAATGAATAAGATTTATTCATTCCGGTGGGTCTCCTGATCTAATATGATTAAGTAGGATTGGATTTAGTGCAAAGTCCCAGTAAAGAAAATAGAAATACAAAATTATTGTCAGATGTGCAAACATTTTACTGTCCTGTAAAATTTGCAATCAGGTTTGTTAAAGATGCATTTTGTTGGCCATGCTTATTGATAGATTGGGAATTTACTGAAGTGATGGAAAGTAGAGTAGAGTATAGTGAGTTCAAACAGGGTACAAGGCTATGATTCTGCACAACGTGCATGAGAGTGCAACACCAACATGGTGCCTCAGTATAGATAATTCCCCTAAACTAAACTGCGTAGTAAAGAATGCCAAAATAAGAGGGAAGGAATGAAGTAATTTGACAGTCTGATTCACTGGAAAAGCTTCTTCAAACTGCTTACTCCGTGTGTGTGTGTGTGTGTGTGTGTGTGTGTGTGTGTGTGTGTGCCGGCCTTCAGGTTGCCTGTCAGTTTATGGAGACCCCAAAAATTTCCTAGGGATTTCTTAGGCAAGGAATGCCCAGAGATGGTTTGCCATTACCTCCTTCTGAAATAAAGCCCACAATATCTGAGATTCTGTGGTTGTCCCCCATCTAAGTACTAACCAGAGTGGAGCCTGTTTAGCTTCCAACACCAGATGGCACCTGGTATCTTCAGTGTATTAGGAATCCTTAGTGTAAGGTTTTGTAACAATTATGTGGATGTTCTAACATAATGCCTCCCTGGCCTTTTCTTTAAAAAAAAAAAAAAATTCCTTGGCTTGAAACATATAAGAACTGCCTCCTACCACCCCTGCTTCTGATTTGCTGTTCCTAATCGCTAATGAATTATAGGGAAAAGTTTGCAGTTACTACATGTCTCTATGAAAGCATGCAAACACTTTTTGGGGCATCTCCCCAACCACAAAAATGCCATGTGGAATGATCTCCAGCAGAATAAAACAACTAGAGTCCCAAATGTCCTGTTATTCAAGGACACTTGAAATTTACAATCTGAAAGGTGGCTGAAATGACCAAAAAAAATTTCTTGCCATCTCTAAATCTCAATTACATACTATTTTATTTTCAGTTTCCTGTTTCTATAAATCCTCTGGTTCACAAGCCATGATAAAAGGAAGCAGAGTAGCAAAACTTACAGTTCCCAAAGAGCTTAATATTCAGACAAATTCACATCTGAATCCAAATGTTGTGACTTGGGACCATTTTGGACTAACTCATATAATCTAAAGCTTACACGAACAAGCTATTGCAGCAACTTCCAGTTTCAAATATTGGATTCATTATGTTATTCTTTTTTAAAAATACCAAAAAAGTTTAAGTGAGAACATCTGAGCAGAGGACATAATTTACAACAGACTGTAGGCTTGTGCTAATCAAGTACTACAAGTTGGCTCAGGCCCTTTCCGCACATGGGAAAGGAACCGCGATAAAACACTACTCACCGGACTTCTTTTTTTTTTAATATAATTTTTTATTAAGTTTCACAAATAAAAAAACATTATCTTAAGTTGTAGTTTTACATGTAATGTTTTTGTTCTTCCACTGAATTTCTATTCACGTATAAAAATTATGCATCACAATTCTATGTTCATCTTACATGCTTGATCTTGCATTTCATTCATCCACTCCTGTTATGTTACAGTTATTCCACTTTAATTTCAACCATAATTCAGACATTTTCACTTGGCAGTTCCCAACAATTACCCATTACAATTTGCCATTCTGCTTTTATCTGATCATCCGATTTCCCCTTTAATCTCTAAGAAACAATGTTTGCATTTCTATTCTCAATGAATGTCCCCCACCTTTGTTCAATTGTGGGTATTTGCTGAGACTTCCACATTTTGGCATATTCTATTCGAGCTGTCGTTATCATGTACAGTATTAATCTCCAATGTCTCTTGATACTAGTATTCTCAAGAACATTTGTCATGTTTAATAGTTAAAGTTCAGGGGTTTTTTACAAATTGAACCTTCAGTATTTCACACATCTTTTTATGTATTTCACTCCAATATTTTTTTGCCTTGGGGCATGACCACCACATATGGAATATTGTTCCCACCTCTTTCTGACATTTCCAACACATTCCCGTACCTGTATTGTAAATCTTTTTTAACTTATCTGGTGTCATATACCAGCTATGAAACAATTTGAAATAGTTCTCTTTAAGATTCTGAGCCATTGTAAATTTTTGTGTCCTTCTCCAACTCTGTTCCCATTCATCTAATTGGATTGAATGTCCAATATTCTGCGCCCACAGAATCATTGCAGATTTCACAGTCTCCTCCTGTCTCTCCTGTATTATAGTTTCTTGATATATATGGGCTAACAAATGAGGTGGATCATCAAAGATCCATTTAATCACTCTTGTCTTTTCTTTGGGTTCTATTCCATAAGTCTTCAAGTCCATCTGAAATCTCTCATTTAACTGCCTGTACGGAAATCAGCTTAATGGCGATCCTTCCTGTTCCAATTTTTTTCTTGATTTAATCTTATAAACATTTGTCATTGATTTCTCTAATATGTCTTCGTATCTCAGCCATTTCTCTGATTCCTTCCATCTTCCAAAGAAAGCTTCTTGAGAGGATACCCACATGGGTAGCTGCCTTATGTTTTTACTCTTATTCATGCCATATCTTCAAAAGAGATTTTCTGATATAGTGATGCGAAAATTCTTTGTCAATTTTTGCTTTATCATAGAACATATAGGCATGCCATCCCATCCTCAAGTCCGCTCCCTCCAGTGCAAGCATTCTTGTATCTTGTAAGTCAATCCAGTCTTTTAGCCATGTGAATGTCACAGCTTTGTAATATAATTGAAAGTCTGGTACTCCCATTCCTCCTTGAAGTATTTGGTCCATCATGATATTCCATTTAATTCTTGGTTTTTTCCTTTGCCATATAAATTTGGTCAGGTCTTTCTTCCACTGTATGAAAGGCTCACTGGACTTCTTCAGAGTCCGGGCGAGTCTGTTGGGATGAGGAGCAGTGTGAGCTCGTCACTCCGCACTGCTCCGGCATCCAAAATGGCGGCTTCCAGTTGGTGGAGGCTCTCCACTGACCAGAGAAGCTCTAAAGCCCGCCCCTGGCAGATCTGCAGGCACGCACTTGTGTGCGCCTGCAAATCTGCACCGGAGCATGAGGAGGGAGCAACACGGAGTTGTGCGCTCCGTGCTTTTTAAAAACCTCTAAAAAGGTTTTTAAAAAGTACGCTGCGCAACCAGTTCCGGTCGCTCTGAACCAGACTAAGGTGTGGAATTACAAAAAATAGTCCGCCCCAGTCCACTCTATGGTGCAGAAGACCTCTGTTGGAGGTCGCTCTGTTCCATTTTAATAGCCTGGTATGGAAAGGGCCTCAGACTATTGGATTATGGCCTTTGGAGAGACACAGATGGACAAGGGGGATCAGTTGCCTCCGCTGCAGTAGGAAGCAACACAAAGGAAGATGGACAGAAGAGAAGCTGTTTTCATTCTTCTTTTTCTGAATTTTTCCCCCTTGCACTTCAGGATGGATGGGGAGAAAATATGAAGAGTCTCACTCACATACCCTCCAACTGTCTTGATTTTGAAGAGATAGTCCTGATTAATCTTCTTGTCAACTCACTTTTTCAGCTGTTTTTAAAATGTCCCAGTTTTTCTCTTCTTCCCCCTTTGCCTTCAGCTTAGTTTAATTGCTGCAAACGGGGTTCTAAGTGCCAAAGTTATTTGAACTTAGGGAAGGAAGAGAAGAGGAGGGGGCAGAACCTTGCCTTTTCCAGTAGCCTCATTGTTGCTATCATGTGCCTTCCAAGTAGTTTCTGATCTGTGGCAGCCGTAAGACAAACCTATCACTGGTCTTCTTCTTGGCAGGATTTGTTTAGAGAGGGTTTGACTTTGCTTTCCTCTAAGGCTGAGAGAGTGTGATTTGCCCAAGATCAGCCAGTGGGCTTCCATGGTTGAGCAGGGGTTCAAACCCTGGTATCTAGAATCATATTCCAACACTCATATGACTACACCATGCTAGCTGTCATTCCAGTAGGCTCAGGCAAAAGGAATTGCTCTAGTTTCTCTTAGCATGCATGTTCTTCCTCATTAATAATTCTTGTTATCCTGTGAGAACATGCTAATATTGCTAGGCCAATTGTGGCCCAGTTTTCATCTATGTAAAGTTGGAGGGTTTGCACTTGTTTCTATTTTTGGAGTTGGGATGGGATTTTTCCTCAGATCAGGTTGACAAATGACTGTGTTGCTGTTTTTCTCTGCTTCAGTTCATGGCTGAGCTTGCTAGGGTTATCAGCTCTAAACCATCTTCTGGCAATGTTCCTTCCTAGCTTCTTCTTTGCTTCTGGGATCTTATGTTGTCTTGACTAAAATCTGTACATTATCCAGACGGTAAAGGGAACGAAGTGTAGATGACCTTAGCATTTTGTTGTGGAGTGAGCTTGATGACTTTTTGATCTCTCTGACTTTATGTATCATCTTTAGCCTTGGTAAGATTCTGGCAAATTTCCCCCCACTCTGATTTCATTATACAGTTGCCCTCCACATTTGTGGGTTTACCACTCTATTCTGCATTGGTTAAACCTCATTTGGAATACCGTGTCCACTTCTGGGCACCTCAGTTCAGGAAGGATATTGACAAGCTAGAGTGTGTCCAGAGGAGGGTGACCAAAATGATGAAAGGTCTGGAAGCCATACCCTATGAAGAACGGCTTAGGGAGCTGGGTATGTTTAGTTTGCAGAAAAGAAGGTTAAGAGAGGACATGATAGTTGTTACCACCGTGTGCTGGCCTTGTCTTTGGTGAACCAAAGATATCATTTTGATATCACAATTCGGCCCTGCTCTGCCACCAGCCAAGTGTTTGTGAGACCACCAGACAAGCGCAGAGCTAGGCATGGCTACTATTTGCTGCTCCCACCAAACCAAGCCAGATATTGCCAGAACTGCTTTAGGGGACCTCCCGAAACAAACACCCTCATTCAATAAACAAAGAGACCCTCTGCCCTGAGAGGGCACCCTGGTGAGCTAAGTGCTTAACTGCCGAGCTAGCTGCATCTACATACCAGCCATACTATTGTCAATTCAGAACATAACTCAATCATGTAAATTCTGACCTTTCGGAGGCATTGTCTCCAACCCAAAACTTATTGTTTTCACCTAAGACCAGACTAGCCTACAATCGTTCTTTCCCTGATAAAAACTCCCAGTTCTGAGAGCTCTTTGGAACTCTCGCCGGATTGCTCTGGACTTCTACTCTGCCTTGCTGCCGCTCGGTTCAGCAGATTCCCCTCGGCTGCCACGCCGGGTTTCCTCCTCTACAATTCGCTTCCCCAGGACTACAGGAAAGGTGGCATATCACCCATTCCCCTTGAACTCTATTTTCCTTTTCTAGTTAGGAGTGTGTTTGTGCTTTTCTTTAATAACTGTTTAATAAATCTTAATTGTTATTTGAACTGTTTGCCTACTCTGACCTGATGCTGTAGACATAGGGTAAAAGATCCCCGCTAAGTTATCCTGCCTCTCGTTAGCCAAGAGAGTGCTCCAGCTAATTTCTCCATCTTTGCTTGTTGTTGTTTGGTTGTTTGGGCGCCTCTCCTGGGACCCCCAAGTCACAGGGTAACATAGTCATGTTTAAATATTTGAAGGGATGTCATGTCAAGGAGGGAGCAGGCTTGTTCTCAGCTGCTTCAGAGACTAGGACAAGGAGCACTGGATTCAAGCTGCAGGAAAGGAGATTCCACCTGAACATCAGGAAAAACTTCCTGACAATCAGAGCTTTCTGGCAGTGGAATATGCTGCCTCGGGGTCTACAATTTTGATATTAAAATATGATTCTGTGTGCCAAAGAGGTCCCCCAAAGGGGCACATAGGCAAGCAGCAATGGTCAAAGACCAAAAACCAGTTCAGGCCAGTAAAATCCCCAGTCATGTAGCCCCAGGAGACCTCAAGATGTGTAAACCCACAATAAACAAAGGGTCCTCAGCCCTGAGAAGCCGACTTGAGGGGATTAGCGTGTCTGCCCCAAGTTGAGCAAATATTCCATCAGGCGAGGACCATATCCATGAAGTCGCACCACAGACTAACACAGCCAAAGATCCTGAGACTTTGGCAACACCTTGTAACCCCATCACACAAAGGAAATTACCATGGTGGAGCTTCGTTATTGCTCCAACACCCTTTGTTCTCCCCGGGAAAGGATTAGTCCTTCTGGTACTTTTTCCCCTACAAATAGTCCCAGTTTTTGAGTGGTTCTTTGGATCACTCCCAGTCATCCCAGCAGACCGTTTCTCCATCTGTTGAGTGATCCTCTCAGCCCTCTCCATGCTGAGCCCCACTTCTCCACTGTGTTCCTGGACCCAGGACTTCAGGAAAAGGTGCAGTATTATCCCAACTACCTCCTTCAATACCCCCTGTCCAATTTCCTCTCTTTTGCTTCTTTTGCTCTTGGGTGTGTATGTGAGTGATTGCATTGCTGCATGAAACTTTCCTTCAATAAAATCATTTATTCGACATTTTCGTTTGGTTTTTGGCTTGGCCTGACTCTGTAAAAACTGGGGAAAAAGACCCTACTCGGTTACCCTGCCTCTTGCATTGCTATTGCTTGTGCTCTAGCTAGTTTCCATTCCCCATCACATGGAGCACATTGAGGTGTCCCCCAAGGGATCTCAGAAATCAGGGTAACAGCTGGTTGTGCTCTATAAGCCCTATATCTCTCTACCTGTGGCTGCACCTGCTCTGCCATAGGAGATAGATGAGAAGACGGCAGCAGCAATGGCAGTTTTAGCAACACTGTTTACACACTGCCAAGAAGGAGGTATGAATACTGTGGAGCCTGGCAATAGTTTTTTGAATATCAGTTGTAAGTCAAGTGAAGGAAATGATGGAAAAGTCATCTTGCTGTAGGACAAGTGATATTCCCCCACCCTCAGCCTAGTGTTTTTGCTCTAGCAGGCATTCAAAAGTATGCTGGTTCTTTTTCTTTTTTCTTTTAATTAATCTTTACAAACCAAAAAGGCATATGGACAATGTCATCCAAACTTCGCATACACAACTGGAAACATTTTTCTGTCAAGAATTAAAATAAAATACCTGTTTTTAGTTCCATAAATACAGCCTAGTCCTACATCATTTCTCCTTGTTCTTTATCAGTGTGTGAGGTCTGCTTTCACCATGTTTCTTCTGCTGCCCTCTTCTTCCTTCTTTCCTCCTGAGGTGGCAGAGACGGTAGCTTCCAGTGGCCTTGATTGACTGGATGCCTAGGGGTTTGGCTCTCCCTGGTTCAACCTATTGATACCCCTGCTAGCACAAGGGAATGGGGCATTACCTTACCTTGGCTCCTAAAATGGTAGTGAGCAGCCAAGTCCTAAGCATCTAGTCCTAGGGCAAGCCAAAGACATTTTGCTGCCTGGGGCAGAAGATAAAATGGTGCTTCCTCCTCAGTCCATGTACAGAAGCTAGATGCGCTTCCTGATAGATCTTACTTCTATATTGTTAATGGGATACCATATTCCATCACTAGGGTTGCCAAAGTGAAAGCTGGAGAGGACTCCTGTATCTTTAATGGCTGTGAAGAACAGGAAATTTCAGTGTGTGTTGCTTGTTACCTGATTGCATGACAAGAACAGCTGCTAATAATCCCTCTTCTACACAGCCATTAAAAGTATGTGAGCCCTCTTAACTTTTAACTCTGAGAACCCTATTCACCATGCATGATGCAACAAGAATTTTAGGGTGCCCAGAGCAAGTTGTATGGTATGCACAGGTTTGCCATCCAATAGAGAGAGGCAGCTAGAAATGTTATGAGGATCAACTGGGTGCTATTACTGCTGCTCCCTCGAATCCATTGCCTAATGTTTAGACTGCCTAACAGTGAGGTTTGTTCACTATGGTGTGGTTACTGCCATTTATCCTGAACTGAAAATGACCAATGGAAGAAAGAGGTTAGTTGAGGGCTGAAGGGGAAGAGGAGGGGCCATGGTTGCCTATCATTGGCCATTTCGGCACTAGCCTGTTATAACGCTATGATTCCGCTTTCAACATCCTATGAAATCCTGGGGTTTGCAGTTTAGGGAGGGGCCAGCCAGCCGCTCCCTAAACTGCAAACCCCAGGATTCCATAGGATGTTGAAAGCGGAATCATAGCGCTATAACAGGCTAGTGCCGAAATGTCCATTGATATGCTTTGTTGTTGTTGTGTGCTTTCAAGTCATTTCCAACTTATGGAGACCCTAAAGCAAATTTATCACAGGGTTTTCTGGGGGTTGGCAGTGTGTGATGCACCCATTGAATGCTGGTGTCCAGGGTCATAGCCCTCTTGGCCATGGAAACTCACAGAGTGACCTTGGATAGCTGAAGAGTCAGTACTATCTACAAAATGCCTGCGTGTCCAAGTTGGCCCTCATCTCTGGAAAAAATAATAATGAACAATTCCTGAGGGTTCTGGACTCAGAATAGCTTCACAGAGAAGCACAGAGGTCTAAATCCTTTTTGCTAGTTCCAGCTGAAGTAGACGGATTGACTACATGTTGATTCACCATTCTATAACTGATGCAGTGGGTCCACACTTGTTGGGATTAACCAATAGGATTCTGCCCAGAATAATTTGTCAGAAGAAACTGTAATATATGTTACTTTGACTTTCACGCCAACTCCCAGATAAATTCTGACACAGTAAAATTAGTAATATGGCTAGAAGGCATCCCACTGCAGTCTGAACTTAGCTGGAGGCTGTGTTATCCTGATTTCTGGGGTCCCTTGGGGGGACACCTCAATGTGCTCCGCACAATGGGGAATGGAAACTAGCCAGAGCAATGCGAAAGGCAGGGCAACCTAGTGAGATCTTTTAACCCAATTTTTACGGGTCAGGCCGAGCCAAAAACCAAGCAAAATTGTCTAATAAAATGATTTTATTAAAAATAAAGACTTGCACACATTTGCACTTATCCACTCACTCATACAAGATCTAGCGAGAAATAAAAAGAGAGGAAATTGGATAGGGGGCTTTTGGAGGGTTACAGCTGGGGAATACTGCACCTGGTCCTGAAGTTTGGAGGTCCAAGACAGCAGTGGAGAGAGAGATGAAACTCAGCACGTGGAGGGCTGAGGGGATAGCTTGACGGATGGAGTGACGGTCTGCTGGAAGCTGGGAGAGAACCGGGAGCGGTCCAAAGAGCCACTCAAAAACTGGGTCTATTTATGGGGGAAAAGGTACCTGGAGGGCTAATCCTTTCCCGTGGAGAACAATAGGTGGAGGAGCTACAACAAAGCTCCAAAATGTCAACGTTCTTTGCATGATTGGATTTTGCTGTGGTTGTCAAAGCCTCGGCTGCATGTAAATCGTCCTCGCTTGATGGGCTGTTAGTCAGATGCATTAATCCCTTCAAACTGGCTTCTCAGGGCTGAGGACCCTTTGTATATTTTATATTTTACCTGGCTGGAGGTCTCCTGGGGCTACGTGACTATGAATTTAATGGCCTGACCGGGTTTTTCCCTGTTTTCGCCCGTTCAACCGTGCCTGCCTACGTGCTTGTTCAGGGGACCTCTCAAGCACATGGAGATATTTTTAATATTAAATTGTAGACCCCGGGATAGGGTTCATCTATCTCAGTAACAGCTGTTTTTAGTGTTAACAAGTTGATATATTAATAAATATGGACCAGAATTCAGTAAGGCAGTCAGCAACTTGTATTCATGATCGCTATGTATTCCCTAATTTTGAGGGATGTGTAAGTCACTCAGTTCCCACTTACTGGGCAGCAGCCACTGTGATTATTAGGGGTCTGTTCACCTGTTGATTGGGAAGCAGCTGACGTTTCCATAGACTTTTAATATGAGTGACCTCTGCTTCTGGTTGTCATACCAGAGATCACACATGAGAGGGGTTGGGAGCATCAGTCAGCTGCTTCCTGATCGACAGGGCAGCCAGCCCCCACTAATCACAGTGGCTGTTGCCTAGTAATTGGGATCCACAGGGATTGGGCCAAGAGACACCACATAGCTACAGAACTAAGGATTACTCATTTGTAACTGTGTTTGTGAATTTCAGCCATTAACTGCTTAACATTTACAGCGGGCCCTTGGTATATCATAAAGTTTGGTTCTATACCCTCCATGGATGCCAAAATTTGTGGATGCTCGAGTCCCATTATATATAAGTGATGCAGTAAAACAGTATTCCTTACATAAAAGGACAAATAATTCATAATGAGTGCTGGAGAGAGCCTGAGGATCTGTGAAATGATGGGAGGCTACAGCAGGGTATGCCTATATATGTGTAGTGCTCTGTGTGCAACAAAATCAAGGTTTGCTTTTTGGATCCCCTCCCCCCAATATTTTCAAGCTGTGATTGGCTGAATCTGTGGATGCAGAAGGCTGACTGTACCAACAACTAACAACGCTGAGCATCCCAGCTCCAGGCCATGTGATATGTGACTAGTTTTCTCCTATAAGATGTCCTCTGGAAGTTGGTCTTAAAGCCACAGTAGTGTACATTACAAAGATAGCCATCATTCTTTTCCTCTTCTCCCATGAAAGTCGCTCTTCACCATTTGAGACTTTTCTGTTTTTATTAAAGTAACTGAACCCAAAGTATTTATGCAAGGACAAAAATAGTGTATTGATACATGTAGTTTGAACAGCATGGTCTATTATGTTTGGTTCCTACAGTTAGACTTGTCACATGAAGCAATGTTGGTCAAGCAGCTGCACATTTTTGAAGCTTGTTCAAGGACATCATCCAATGTTTTGCTTGCACAAGCAGTTTTTGTGTTTCGCTTTTGGACAGTGAGACCACTGCTTGCACAACAACATAATACAGCATAACAACACTAGCTGGGATTTCTACTGCAGAAGCATTAAAATTAGATCTAGGTCTTTGCATTGTTGCTGCTTTCCACTCACTCCTATCACCTTGAGAAATGTTCAAAGACTTTACATTCAATATACCAGTTTTTAAAGTGAATTAGGCAGAATGTATCTACCATGCATAATGAAATTTCTCTGTTAATTTGTGGGAGGGGGAGAAAATGAACCACTCTAGTATAGTTGTACTAACAGCATGTGAGTTGTTTAATCTTCAAAGCTAGCATTACCTTGGAAGTTTCATAATCCAGTCAGTAAATATTGTTTTGCAAACTTCAAAAGGGAAAAATAATTAGATTATCCCAGAGCAGTGATTAACACTGAATTTGTACATACCTTTGGAGTAAAAACTTTTTCCTAGTTTAATAAGAGAATAACATTCTTTTCAAATTAAAGGACAAACCATTTTTGCTTAATGAAAATGACTATTAAATATGTTACAAAAGAGATATATGGTAATCTCTCATAATGCAAATAACTGCCAGATTCGTAAAGTTTGTACTCTTTTCATTCTGATGTCCTGTTGTAATTCATTGGAAAACCAGAAAGAAATGGTTAGGAGTAATGTTTAAACTCAAAGATTTGCACTGATTTAATTTCATTGTATTGAATGCCTTTGTTCAGACAATATAGACAACCTCCTGTGAGCATAGGGAATTTCTGATCTGGAATGAATAAAAAAGGATTAATTTACTGTCTGTCTACTAGGCATTGAAAAGTTAATTTTAGTCTTTAAAAATCTGAATTGGCATAATGTCAGCTCATGTTCATCCTATAGATGTAAATCTTTGCACAACTCATTCTCATAAGCAGGAACAAATAATTCCCTCACTATCTGCTGCACTGTGCTAGAGCATGGAGATTTTTGTGCAATATTTGAGCACTATTCACTTAGAAATACCTGTGGGTGTTTTGTGCAGAACATGTGTTTTCTGATGAGAAAACATGTTTCCTGCATAGAAACCATGCCCAAGGTTGCATAGTGTAAATTTTCAAATGCACAATGCTTTCATTGCGCTATGCAACCTCTGTGTTGGATAGCAATATGGGATTGTCAAATGTACAAACAAATACACATAACTGAACACATAACCTGTTACATAGGTAAGTACACATCCTCATGTGCATTGGTGCCACATATACAACTTTGCTTATATGGCCTTGAACTTATATACAGACATTATGCTCCTGTCACAGATGCCAAACTGCTTCTGTAGTATAGTATACACATTTGTATGACATCAGGAGGGATCTGGACAGTGTTTTCTGCACAAAAATCCATGTATCTTTGCACAGATGAAGATTCTATATGGAATATGCTGCCTTGGAGGGTGGCGGTGTCTCCTTCTTTGGAAGTTTTTAAGCAGAGGCTGGATGGCCATCTGTTGGGAATGCTTTGATGAGTGTTCCTGCATAGCAGGGGTTGGACTGGATGGCCCCTGTGGTCTCTTCCATGATTCTATGATTCCACGAAGTGTGAATTTCACAACTGCTGTTATTCTATCTTTCTACAAGGTAGAAAAGGCCCTTTCATGGCACAGGATTATGGCACTGTGATTCCACTTTAGCTACCATGGGTCCATCCAGCCTATGAAATCCTGTGATTTTCAGTTTAGGGAGGGCATTTAGAATCCTCAGCCAGAGAGCTCTAGTGCCTTACCACACTACAAAACCAGTATACCACAGAATGTTGCCATGACAGTTAAAGCAGAATTATAGAGCTACAGTTGTGTGATGTAAAAGAACCTCCTGTTTTGATGGGAAAAAGTTTTTTTAAAAAATATCCTTTCCATCCCTAATTTCTCTTGTGCTGAATAGGATTCTTCCTCTACTGTTACTCTTCCTCTACTGTTACTTTCTTAATGGAGGCAAAGGGGCATGGGAAAGGCAGACGGCAGATAGTACAAGAAGGTCAGGAGTGGAAGCTCTGCAGCCACCCTTCCTAGGTATTTGCCTAATGCTCCCTGTTCCTGGGAAATAGAGCTATGTGTGCCACTTTGCTGTTCCTTCACCAGCTGAACTTCTGGATGCCCTGAGGTGGAAGATGCTATCGCATCGGGAGTAGTGAAGCCAGTCCAGTCAGCTTCTGCATGTAGAACAGAAGATGCCTCAAGCAGCAAAATATATTGGGATGGCCCTGGGTAGAAAGCATAACATCTAGTGGAAGTGCATTTGGAGATGCATTTCCTTTATATATCATCTCCAAACTCATGAAAGTGGAATATTTTCCTATGGGATGCTAAATGTATTGCCTTTACCTGCAAGGCAGTGGGTACTTACTTGGGTGGGAGGCCCTCCTCCAGAATACAGTATCAAAACCACAGTCCTCTGCACGTACATATTTTTACACTTGCATAAACATGTCCATTCTTTACTAGCTGGTATAATTAATGGATCAGGGTGAATAGAAAGTGTTGCTGCAACTGCATTACCACTCCAGTGTTCCCATTTTTGTTAAAGAAATTCTGCAAAGGGAATAGATTTGCATAAGCATTAAGTTGTATTGTTGTCCTTGGCCATTTTCACACGGGGGTAAAACCCCGCGGTGCGACAACCGGAGACGGAGGTCGTTCACATCGCGGGATGAGCTAGCGTGGTTGGAAAAGGTGAGGCGCCACACCTCCAACCACTCTAGCACAACCGCAGGGGTGGCGCTGAGGGTTTTTTAAAAACCACCTTCCCAGGTGGTTTTTATCAAACTCGCCCACACTAATCCGTGGCAGCTCCCAGTGAGAATCTGCAGAGACGCGGTAGTGCATCTCTGCAGATCTGCCCGGGGGCAGGCTTCCAGCTGGTGCGCTGCCCTGATTGGTGGAGCGCCGCCGGAAGCCGCCAGCTGCCATTTTGGGGGCCGCGGAACGCCACCGAGCGCTGCCGAAATTCGGTGGCATGTGAAGCGGCAGAACTGCGTTCCCCGCAAGGACAGAGCAGGGGCGGAGCAAAACACAAGCAGGTAAGCTCCACCCCTGCGTGCGCTGCCCCGTTTTGGCCCCCCCACGTGAGAAAAGGGCCCTTGTTCCAGGAAAAGTGCCTGTGCCTGCAGTATGCTAGAGAAGAAAATGTAAAACATCAGTGTCAGAAATCATAATTGCTTTCCCTGAAGAAATCCCACAGTCAGGTGATTAGAAGCCATTCCAAATTCTTCTACTATGAAATCAGGAAAAGCAATGTTTTAAATTGGACGAACATCTACTTTCTGTTTCTGAAGCATTGTTGTTGTGTGTCTTCAATCATCTCCAACTTATGGTGACCCTAAGGCAATCCTGTAATGGGGTTTTCTTGGCAAGATTTGATCAGATTTGATCTGAGGCTGAGAGAATGTCACTTGCCCAAGGTCACCTAGTGAGGTTCTGTGGCAGTTGGGGATTTGAACTCTGATCTCCAGAGTTGTAGCCCAGTGTTCAGATCACTATGCCATGTTGGCTCTCATGCAAGCATTGAAAGCAGTTTTGTTTTGCTAGGCTACCAAAATGTGTTAAAAATAGAAAGAAAAGTACTTTTCCAATATCCAGTATCTCCACAATTTTCGGCCTCTTCATATCCTTAAATTTCAAAAGTTCCTTTCAGCTGAACTTCAGAGTCCCATTCATTCCAAAACTATAAGGGTGACAGAAGGTTGTGAGCGATAACTCTGCCATTTGTGCGTGATAACTCCGAGAAGGACAAAAGGCCGTATATACTGTGACGTTTTCTTTTACAACTGTCCTCACGTTTCCATGCAGTAATTGCTACCATTCAGGCATTCTTTTGAAAAATGATGACGATCTATCTTTTTTTCACCCACAAATATTCTTTAGACATTAAGAAAAGGTACCACATCCTAAAAGCAAGGTGCCTTGAAAAGGGGAGAGAGAGAGAGAGAGAGAGAGAGAGAGAGAGCGCCAGCTAGCATGCCTACCTACCTTTGTGTTCTCAGGCGTGAATGCTGCTCTGCATGATAATACGGCAATGTATAAAAGAAGGTCACAAATGCGAAAGACTCATTCTGCTGCCATCAACCCTAACATTATGGAGCTAGTGCAGAAATATTTCAATAATGGCTATAATTTCAATAAATATGTAGCGCAAGGTTTTGTATTTAACATACTGAATCAGCGTAGCCTGTGAAGCATTGTTGCTATGGTGACTGTGGGGCAGTTGAATTAATTAAGGCCTGAACAGATGCTGTGAACAATGTAGTGTCGTTTGTTCGCTCTGCTTGCAATGAGTGTGCATGTGCAACTGTGTGTGTGTGTGTGTGTATAAAACAGCATGAGCTGGAAACCCTGCATCATTCACACACATTCAGATGCAAAGAATAGCCAGTTAATGCGGAAACCTCTAATAGAGTTCCTTTGTCAGAGGCACACTCTTATTCGCATCCTCTAACCAAAAGACAGGTGTCAAAACATGGAGTTCTGAGCCCAGCTTGCATGAAGAATGGACAATCTGTCAATTTTTGGTTTACCCCAGTTCCTAATTTTTCCAACCTTAAGCTTGTTTCTGTATCATTTTTGTGATTTTTTTAAAAAAGTCTACATGAAACGGTTTCTTGTGCACACGTTTCCTGATATATGCATTTTTATATGCAATTTTGCCTAATATATGCATTTTAGCAAGTAATGTTTCCCAATATGTTTTTGGTGCATTATTTCTCCTAGTATTTTTGTGCTGACTTTCTGCTAATGTACACATTTTGTATACTTTTTGACTGGAAAACTGCATTACAGATTTCAGAAAAGGTTGAATATCTTGAATATAACTGTTAGTGTTCATGCACTGGTCCTGGACATCCAAGTGATTTAGGTAAATGCAAGCCGAACAAATTTCTCCATCATGAGTTCATGCTGACCTTTCACTGTTTGTGATCTCAATCATTCTAAGTTCTTGAGTTTCCCTGGTAATGTGTACAACTTCTACGGGGGGAAAAAGATTATCCTCATTTTGGAAAAAAAAGGAGTCAGGAGGGACAGATGGTGCTTGTAGATGCTATGACTGATTTCAGACTGATTTCTGGTGCTTCTCGCTGTGTGTGTGTTTTTTAAAATCTAGCAGATTTAACATCTCTGAAGCAGGCTGTGCAGAGGAAAAATGTAAAGCTGTAATGAAGATGCTTTTTTCTCTTTTCACTTTTTTACTTGAAGAAATAATATTCTACAACACAAACACAAAAAAAGAAAAAAATGTCCTTGCTTCCTTGAGGTGATTACTTCACAGTTAGCAGCTGGGGGATTCTGGGGGTTGCAGTCCAAATCCTCCAAATTTTCCCCATTGTTGGATTGCAAACTAGCATGAAAGGAGTGAACACAAAGTACTACTTTTCATATTTAAAGCCAGATTGCCACCTTTGGGATTACAAAGGAATTTTCTCCCAAATCAGTCTGGTTATTGATGTAGGGTATTTTTGTTCTGTTGTGTTCTGGCTTTGCCTACCATCCACTCATTTTAGATGTTTGGGTCATTTGGAGTTATTTGTTCTGCAAGTGAACCAGCACTGTGCTGTGAGAAGAAGCACCATCTTGACTGTGCTTGATCATCTTCCATTCTGTGTTGTGTAGATGGATGTGTGTGTAGTTGCTCTTGCAAATCTAGGACAAGAACATACTTGTGCATGTATATATGCACGTACACAAATGCACATATGCATATACCTACAAAACCAGGAGTTTGGTGTACTTTAGATGTCATTTTGGCAGAAAAGTGGGATATAAAATTATGCACATGCACTCATACACACATTACCCATTATTATGAAAAATTATGAAAAGTTCTGGAGAATCTGAACCCTTGTTCACTGTTGTGGAATTAAAATTGGCCTTCTTAAGGCATTGTCGTACTGTAGATTTGTTTTACTTTCCATCTTTTGTGAAAGCCACAAGATTTCCAATAAACCAATTAGAAAGCAATAACAAAGCTAAGCCACTGTCCATGACAGTATTCACATTCATAACACTCTTAAGAGGTAGACCACAATTAATCCAATTTTCTTGTTCAAGAAACAGAAAAATGCAGTCATAATCTGAGTCCCTAGTCTAACTTTCTGGACCATATTGCCCCTCTTTCCACAGCCTACTTTACAAGAAACTTCAGAACGATGCCTCCTTATCTTGTTAGATGACAGGATTTTGCCAGCAATTCTATACCCACCTCCCTGGAACCAAGTAGGAATAACTTCTGACCAGACATATATGCAACTGCTCTGTTAGAAGAATTAAAGTAGAATCAGTTTCACAAAGGACAAACTGGTTTTCCAGTGTTTATCAGATGAAAATAAGTGTTTATTATGCGAGAGTAGCTTCTCAAAGTGCACAAGAGAAGCAAGGAATGTGAACAAACTTCTTCCTTGCAGGCTTGTTAGGTAATAAGTTCAGCAACAAAGTACATTTAGACCCAGATAGAATTTAGCTAGATAGTTAGGTAACTGGAGTAACTAGGAGAAAGGTCATAGTATAACAGGAAGAGGAGGAGGAGGAGGAGTGACAGTAGTGGTGAAATTAACAACAACAACAACAAACTACCCTGCTCTTGCTAGGCTATCATACATGTAAAGGTTCTTTTAGAGCAAAACGTCCCAGTGGATCATACCCACCCTGGAAAAATTAATGTAGATCTAGCAACTGGCTAAAATAATTTCCATAATAAAAAAACCCACATCTCAGTACATGGTAGACTGCAACACACACACACACACACACACACACACCCCAACACCTGTCACACTACAAAGCTTCCCCAACAGACCAACCTACACTTTCATACCATAGAATTAACAAAAATAGTCATATCCTTATGCCAATCCAATCATTTCCCCAGCCCTACCTTTGAAACTGGGTAATGTGTCAGATTTCAGTGATTAGGGAGAAGAGCAGCTTTCTTAGCAATTTAAAAGGATGACTAGTACATTCATGGTTAATTTTCCACTTGTATTTTAAGAGCATTTGTTGTTTGTTTTTAAATATCATATTGCAGCAATGTTATCAACAATGTATGCTCTGATTTCAAGCTAGTGTAGATCCATGCAGGTGTTCAAAACAATGGTCAGTCAGTGTGTAGAACCTGTCAGGAAGAAAGAAAAGTGTTGCTGAGGATGACTAAGTCTTGAATAGACAGTTACAAACCATTAGCTTTACAAAAGATCAGTTCCTGTTGGAGATGAAATCCAAGAGCCATTAGTGTACTGTACTGTCCAGTGATATATCTCCATATCTAAAGCCAACAGAATCAGGATTTCTTTCTTTCCACATTCCACTATAGCTCTCCATGGCAACAAAAAACTACCCCAAAACTCCCTGGAGCAGAGTGCAAGAGGAGAGCCTACATAAAGGAAAGGGCAACTAACTGTGATAGAAACAGCAGAATCCAGTGAAAGTGCACCAGTGGATCATTGCCAAACATTTCTAGAATTGGTTTGTTGATATGGATCAGTACTTGCCTACATATGGTGTCTCTCTTTGGTGATCCAGCTACAGAGATTGTCAAGATGAGCAAGTGCTATTCAAAATTTACCACTCTACCGGTGCTCAACTAGGAAGATGCATGCAGAGGCAACAATCTGAATTGACCCAACTAAAAACTTGATAAAGACATTGCACAACGGACCAGAATCTTGTAGGTAATATGTGCAGGTGTTAAGTTTCCTTATGCACACAGAGTGACTTTTTTGGATAATGCAGAATGGGTATATCCAACTGATGGTGGTGGGAACACAGTTTCCCATGCAGAACTATGCCAGATGCACACTTAGGCATATAAAGTAATGTGTCAATGTGCATTGCACATTGTGTACTGTCTCTATGATTTGTGTATTGTGGAATGAGGCGACAGCTATGCATTTTTTCTCTTATGTTGTGTTACAGTGGTATTCAGTATAGTGAGAGCATAGTGTAGCATAACCACCAGCAGATATGTACACTATGCCAAGAAGGTGTAGGAACTTGGCCAAAATCCCCTGTGCCATATTCCCACAAGAAAAATGTCCCATAATTTCCCTTCTATTTACCTTCATAGACGATTGTGATGTGGGCCAGGGGAAGGTTTCAGTGCCAGACTCTAAACAACAGCCCCTCTCAATTTCCCAGGAGCAAAGCCCCCTCTGCTCACTATAAGATAAAGACCTAAAGATATCTATACATAGAAGCATTGACACAGACAAGATTATAAGGTCAGGAAAAAGATTTCCACAATTGAGCTTCACAGTAAGTCTGTTATTCATTAAACAGACAATTAGATTTCTTGGTTTTCAGTAGCCAGTCCTTCCCCTTGGGTAATTCATGTCTGATCTCTGAAACTGAACACGCATACACTCAGAATTAGAAATGGATGGCATAAAACAGAGTTGAAATCCAATCAAAAGCAAAAATTCTGTAGCTTTGAATTGGTGGCCAGCATGGTCCACAAAAAAATTCTGGAAAGATATAACAATTACAGCTTTCATTTCAGTGCCATAAGTGAACACTGAAGTACTTCCTTCCTTCATGTAAGAATAGGTTGTTTTGGAATTTGAAAGGTTTTAGAAGGGAAAGAGAGATCATAAATAATGTTTTATACAGTTATAAAATGTGATGGACGTAATCAGAGACAGGTGTGGTAAAACCCATTGACTTCAGTGAGCTGCCCAATTTTGTACTGCATTGTGGCCTAGGTATCAATAAATTCTGCAGTGGAGTTTGCAGCTGGCTTTGGCCAAAAAGGATTACTCATCTCAATGCTGACTTTGAGGATTAGGTAGAAACAAGTGACAAAATTAGCCAAAGAGCACAGACAGCTCCACAACACAGACAACTATCTTGAGAGACTCCAAGCTCCTAAGCCACAAATGGGACCAGCCACAGAATCCTGTAGTATGGATAACTCCTATTTGGTGTTCCAGTCATCCTTCTTCCAAGATACCTCATTCCATTTTCTTCTCCCCTCCCCAATTTTCCAACCCTTTTCCTGGCAGGCAGAGCACCTGGCTTGCTCACTATAGGGCTGATTTGTTCAGGGGCAATCCACTCCAAAACTGGCAAATTCACACGGAGTTCACGTAGGAGCCCTGACACTCTGGACAGCTAAGCTGCTACTGCTTTGAACAGCTCTCCAGAGCCAGCTATTTCTTGACCCTGGGGAGTCAGAGCCAAGCACTGTAGGAAAGGTGACCTCATCTTCCAAAACATAATAACTGGTTCTGAAGACTCCTCAGAGCCAGGTGTTTCGGAAATATCCCTAGCCCTCCTGATCTCTGGAGATGAGGGGAGCAATAACAAAATGTTGGTGTAGATGGCACTACGTGTTTGGCAGTAGCAACACTTTTCTTCCTGTCTCAGGCAGCAAGGGAGTTCAGGCCACTCCTCTGTCTCTCTCTTTGTCTCTGGCCATTTCTGCCCTACACTGTTATATTCCACTTTCAACATCCTGTGAAATTCTGGGGTTTGTAGTTTACTGAGGCCAAAGCGCTCTCTGGCTGAGAATTCTCAATGCCCCTCCCTAAACTGCAAACCCCAGGATTCCATAGGATGTTGAAAGTGGAATGATAGCACTATAACAGTGTAGCGTGGAAATGGCCTCTGTCTCTGTCTTTCTCTGAAAGTCTTCTGGTTCCTCTGAACATGCTGATACTTCCTGCCTTCTTGGGGTGCCAGATTGGTGACATAAGAACCATCACTCAGGGGACACATCTGGTAGTCATATAGCACTGTCAGGTATTTTATTCTCCTATTTCTACAGAATGATCTGATCCAGCATCCTTCAGTGAAATTTAATCTCAAGCATGTGCTGCCCACCTAATAATCAAAGTGTTGAAAAAAACATTTAGGAAATTGAATTATCTGGAGCTTAGAAATCTGTCTGCGTGCTCTGCTGTGGCTGTGTGGTGAAAGGTGATCTGCTTTCGTTCAGCTGGTGAGAAATTACAGTTGAGCAATTCAATGAAAGCAGAAGCATGCCTCTCTCTTGTGTGCCTTCTGTTACCCTTCACTCTCCCCTGTTCCCCGACTCAGTGTGTGCTTACCTTTTTCCACCCCTTTCTTCATATTCAAGGATTATCTCAGCTCCTCTCATGGGGCAGTTTCCTTGGGGTTATGGAATAATTAGAAAGGATTAAGGCCTCTTTTTGAGGGAGCCTAGATTTATTTCTGGTTTTCTTCTAACTAATGAGAACTTTGCTTGTTCTTATTTGATTTGAATAACTATTCTCTTCCAAGGCTTCACCAGGCTGACCCAAGAAAGAAAACTACAACCCATTGACAAAAGGGAAATGCAAGAAAACATTATCACACAAAACATCAAAGGACCAAATGCTAGTCTTCAGGGGCAGAAAACTTTTTTTTAATTTCAAATCTTTGGATTCAGTGGACCCACAGCTGTTCTCCAAACCCAACCACAACCACAACAATAATAATAGTAATAAATTTTATTTCTTACCTGCCTTTCCCCAAGGCTTTAGGCAGGGTACAACGTAGATTAAAACACAACTAAAAAATACTCCTGGAACAACTGATTTTGCCGAACACAATGAACAGAAACCACCAGCAAAACTTTCTTTAAGCATACTGGTGAGAAACAGATGTACAGGGGACCTCCTTCCCTAGCAGCAGAACAGCCAGTCTTCAGCTATAGAATGATTGCTTTAAGCCGTATTGAAGCATTCTAAACTTGCAACAGTTGAGGAGGTGGTACTTTAAGGGTGCAACTATAGGGGTGATGGTGAGGCCATTGTGTCCCCCCCCTCCGCCAAAATGAGAATTCCACCCTCAATTAAATTTTCCTTCAGTCCCCAAATTTCTAGCATTGCAGAGGCTGAAACAATGAGTTTTGTGTTCACAAATCCCTAGTATCTCCACCTGTCCTTTTCTTTGGATACCTAAGTTGTATTTCTAAAGGCTCAACTGAAGTTTTAAGGTACCACACTGCTAGAAACTTGGTAACTGAAGGAAAATTTCTTCTGAGGGCAATGTCCTTATTTCTGCCTGCTGCAACTACAGCCCAGTGGAAGTCTATTGTCACTTTCCCCTGATCATCATTGCTTTCCTGAAGTGAAGGGCAATATTCTAAAGTAGAGAACCTCTTGCATACTGATGGCTCTTCATATGATTCTAAATGCTAATTTTCCAGTGTTCAGACATGCATAAACAGCCTTCATACATACAGGAAACTCTCTGTTTCAAGCTGTCACTCTTCAAGCAAAGTTAGGTGACACAGAATGTAAGCAGGGGTACAATAGTGTCTGCTCCTCATGTGTTTCCTTCTATAGATTAAACTGCCCCAAAAGGCTTGCAGCTGCTCTCTCTTCTTCTGTTAGTGAAGAAGTTGCTTACTTACTTATATGTTCACTTCTGCTATTTTAGAAATGCTGAACTGGGATTTGGTGTGGAGTGGATGACAAAACTCGATTCATCGATGTGGAATTTTGAAGGACTGACACTTGTTATTTAAAAGAATAGAAGGAACCTACATTGTTTTTAGTAGAGTTCTATATATAAAAAAGAGAGGAGGTAAATGGTGAACTAACGGATATTGAAAAGGGGGTTAACAGGCAATTCTAAATTTAGCTGGTATCTTAAAGAGAATTTCTCTCTGCAAGGGGATGTTGTAGCACCCTTGAGACCAACTGAGAGAAAGAAGTTTGTAGCATAAGCTTTCATAGATGGAATTTACTTCATCAGATGCGTGGAATGAAGTGCTTATAGACAGATATTTAAGCCCATGAATGAACAGGTGAATTGTAACAGAAATGCAAAACTTGTGGTATAGTGATGAAGTGACAAGTTCAGTTTTAGATATGTCCATTGAGGGACAAAGTTGGGAGGAAAGATATTGCCTAAAGGCAAGGCGAGTAGATAACCATATGAATGGTGGAGGAAGTTCCTGGAATGTAGTATGTTGCTGTCTGTGAACAAGAAGTGAGTTGGATACTCATGAGGCTGGAATGTTAACTAATGTTATAATATGTACCATGTGCCAGGAAACCATTTTCTCCATTCATCCACTGTTGAGGGTCTGGAGCTTGTGGTTATATCCCAATTCTGCCCTTTCCGCACCAGGCTATTAAAACGGTGCAGAGCGACCTCTGATGGAGGTCTTCTGCACTGTAGAGTGGATTGGGGCAGACTACTTTTTGTAGTTCCGCACCTCAGTCCGGTTCAGAGCAACCGGAACTGGTCGCGCAGCATGCTTTTTAAAAACCTCTTTTTAGAGGTTTTTAAAAAGCACGGAGCACGCAACTCCATGTCGCTCCGTCCCCGTGCTCCGGTGCAGATTTGCAGGCGTGCACAAGTGCGTGCCTGCAGATCTGCCGGGGGCGGGCTTTAGGCTGGCGAGCTTCTCTAGTTGGTGGAGAGCCTCCACCAACTGGAAGCCACCATTTTGGATGCTGGAGCAGTGCGGAGCAACGAGCTCGCACTGCTCCTCGTCCTGACAGACTCACCTGGGCGCTGAAGAAGTCTGGTGAGTAGCGTTTTTTCATGGTTCCTTTCCCACGTGTGGAAAGGGCCAAGGATTGCTGTTCTGAGGTCTGAGATGAACTGTCCAGGAAGACTGAAGTATTCTGAAACTGGCTTTTGTGTACTCCCATTTCTAATGTCTGATTTATGTCCATTTATCTTCTAGTGCAGAGACCAGTTTGTTTGCCCAATGTAGAATGCTGAGGGGCATTGTTGATAGAGGATGGCACATCCAACATCAGAGGATAAGCAAGTGAAAATACCTCTAATATTGTGGGTGATGTGATTCAGTTCTGTGATGATGTTTCCTGAGTAGATGTGTGGGCAGAGTTGGCATCTGGATTTGTGGCAAAGTCTTGTACCCATCTTCCCATCCTTACTGTGTGTCCTTCTATAGATAAGTACTTGTTTGGCTTTCTTTAGGCAAGTAAAGGCCTGTCACCAAGAATGTTTGAGAGGGCAGCATTATTATTATTTTTTATATAATAATTTTATTGATTTTCACAAATAAAAAAAAGGATTCTTTATCCTGTAGTTTTACATGGGTTGTTTCTGATCTTCCACTCTGATCTGGTCTTCATTTCTTGAAATTCACTCCACTTGTTACGTTTGTATATCACAATACAATGTTTATCTTAGCTGTTTGAACATGCATTTCCCTCTCCCACACAATCATGATACAGTCAATCTCCCTTGTCAGTTCCCAGCTATCACCCATTTTGCTTTTCTCTAATCGTCTGATTCCAGTGTGTTCTCTTCTCTCAACTTATCTCTTTTAAATTTCTACAGTGTTCTCATATATTTTTTAGGACCTCCATCATTTATAACCTAAAATCTTACAATTTCTAAAATATGTCTGTCAATGTATATCTGGCTGTCTGAGCTATTATTACTGCAACAATCACTCATCTTCTTACCCTGGATTCCATTATATTAATTTGTCTTGTTTCCCACTTCCAAACTTATGTCCTTTCCAACGCCCTTCAACTCTTCATCAATATCATAATGTTTATATTAGTGACAGTATACTGATATATCGATCAAAATATGCAAGCTTAATTGACATTGCCAAAGTACAGGTGCCGCTATATAATTCAGAGCTCTGTGCCTGTTCCACTTCCTGTTCCCCCCTCCCATCTGGCACTTTGCAGCCCGGAAATTCATTTCTGAAAATTCTTTGTATTCTCCCTGTCGTTTAAGTTCCAGGCATTTTTTTGTTGAATGACTTCCCTCACAGACTCACCAATCTCAATACCCCCTTCAACCTTTTGACAATGTCACAATGTTAATATTAATAAGAATATATCAGTCAAATACATAAGCTTAATTGACATTGCTGAAGTACATTACCACTTATCAAATTCAGAGCCCTGTGCCAGTCCACTTCCTATTCCCTCCTCCCATCTTGAACTTTGCTGCCCGGAGTTCATTTCTGAAAATTATCTGTATTCTCATAGTCCCTTAGATTCCAAGCAGTTCTGTCCATGGGAGTAGGGATGTTTTGCTTAAATGACCTTCCAGCATAAGCTTACAGTCTCAACAATCCAAGATCAAAAAAAAAAAAAAAAGTCGGGGAACAAGTCTCACATAGCAGGAGCTAAAAAAAGAAAAGTACTGTTCAATAACTGTTGCTTCCCGAAGTATTCTTCTAAGATCAGAAATCCAGAGTCAAAAAGCCAAAACACCAATCGTCTCAGATCAACCAAAATAGTAGAATGTTGGGATAGAAAGAAAGATCAATGTCCAAATGGAGATTATTAAATCTTGTAAAGTCCAATCTTGTTCCATAATCCATTACCAGTCATTTAATTATTTAGTATTTTCAAATGTAGTTCCTAGTTACAAATCAGAAATCTTTTTGCCATTGATAACTCCAATTGTTGAGAGAAAAGCAGAAAAGCCTCAACCATTTTCTTTGAAATCAGCCACCTCTTTAAGAAGAACTCTAAGCCATGACGCACTCACAATTCCTCTGGGTCCCTCCATTCCTTCACTTCTGCACACCGTTGCAAGCCAAACTTCGCTGTGATATTCCCGAAATTAAAGTCCAGAACAGGTTACAGATATCTTACTTGTTTTTTTGCTTGTTTCTTGATTAAAAGTCGACGGCGGTACTTGTGCTGCTCTGGCGACGATCCCACTGGCTCCGTCATGGTCCTTCGGCCCCCTGGCTTTTTCCACTCCCCCAGCCAGGTAGAGCCAGAGGCCAGTTGTGGGGGCCCCTCTGGACCTCTTCCGCACCCCTTGTACCAGAGGGGTGTTTAGCCGCTTCTAAGATGCCAAAAGAAGCGGCTGGAATCCAGCGGGCGGCTGCTCAGAGTTGCGCCATTGCACAGCTTCATTCCGAGGTGCCACTTGCGCCCGCCATGCGATCGGAAGGGAGAGAGGGCAGCATTATTGTCCAGAATAGGTTGTACAGTGGGCTCTTCATTTTCATGGGTTTGGTGCTCTCAGATTTGTTTATTTAATTTATTCACTTTAAAAAAAAGTACTCTAGTTGCACCTGCCACAGAAAAAATATATTATCTCTAAGGATCTCTAGATCCTCCAGCACAGACTAGAGATTCCTAGAGAGAACACTTCTCTAGGCATTGCTAGGTTTTCCAGCATGACTTTATGGCCTGCTTCTGCTAGAAGTTGAGCAGAGAATTGCTCTGGAGGACGTAGAGATTCCTACATAAGTATTCTCAGGTAAAATAATAGCAATTATAATTTTTATTTGTGTTTTTTCCACATTTGTGAGGGTCTTGTGCCCTCACCCTCACAAAAGTGAAGGGCTCACTGTAGTTCATTGATGATATGTCTGAGTGGTCTCAGTTGGGAGCTGTATGTGACCATTAGTAGGATTCTACTATTTTCTGTCTCTGTTCTGTTCTGTAATAGATTAGTCCTGGGTACAAGTCTTGCTTTGTGTGTGTATGTGTGTGTTTTTGTTTACTTCATATAGTAAGTACTGTCATTTAAGGAATGCTTGCTGTAATTCAGTGGGTTTGGCATCCATGTCTTGTGGGTCTGAATAGATGTGATTGTACTGGAGGGCTTGACTGTAAACTATGGATTTGGTAGTGTATTCAGGATGGAAACTGGAGGCATGTAAATACGTGTAGCAGTCAGTGGCTTTGCGATATAGTGTGGTGCTTAGATGTTCATTGTATAGCTATATGGTGGTATCTAGAAAGAGAACTTGTTCTGTGAATAGTTCCAGCCTCAGATTGATAGTAGGGTAGAAGTTGTTGAAGTTCTGATGGAATGTCTTAAGTGAGTCTTGTTCATCATCTAAATGATAAAGATATCATCAATATACCTCAGGTAGGGAAGAGTTTTCTGGGTACAGGAGTTAAGGAAAATTTTGGAAAGGAAAGGAAGGAAAATATTGCCAACTGTGCCCACACATCTGCTCAGGAAATGTCATCGTAGGACTTTATCACCTCATCTACAACATTAGAGGTACTTTCAGTTTCTCATCCTCTAATGTAATATATGCTATCCCCTGTCAACAATGCCCTTCAGCACTTTACATTGGGTGGACAGGCTAGTTATCCTCTATTTGTGTGTATTTGTGTATATATGTATATGTGCTAGAGGATAAACAGAGATAAACCAGACATTAAGAATGGGAATAGACAAAAGCCAGTAGCAAAACATTTCTATCTTCCTGGACATTCCGTCTCAGACCTCAGAATAGCAGTCCTTGAACTAAAAAACATCAAAGGGAGATTGGAAAGACAACCAGTAGAATTGGGACATATACGCAAACTCCAGTACCTTGATAGTGTGTTGAACAGAGACAATGATTTCCTGGCACACTATACATATTATAACCCTAGTTAACAGCCTAACCTCATGAGAACCCCCTTGCACATTTTATCACAACTTCTTTTATGTTCCCAGGCAGCAACATACTACATTTCAAGAACTCCCTCCACCGTTCATATGGTTATCTACTCATCTTGACTTTAGGCAATATCTTTCTTCCCAACTTTGTCCCTCACAAGCCATCTTAAAACCCAACTTGTCAGTTCATCACCATACCTACAAATTTTGCATTTCTGTTACTATTCACGCACATTCATGGGCATAAGTGTCTGTCTGTAAGCACTTCACTCATGCATCTGATGAAGTAGTGTCTGAAAGCTAATGCTACAAATGTCTACCTTTCATTTAGTCTCAATATTCCTTTGCAAACTAATCTAGACTAGCATGGCTATATCTTGGGATTTTTGTCTGTTTATTGAGGGTGTTGTTTCTCATGCTAACTGTACAATATGGGGGACTGGCAATTTTTTCCACTTAATGTGCAAGGAACCAGTTCCATATTTGTGCCCATTGGCTACATCTGTTTCTTTCTTTCCTAGAAGCTCTCCATGGGCCAGCAGCTGACAGCTTACAGACCAGCACTGATCCACAGACCACCACTTTCAGTAGCACTGATCTGGGGTTTGTTTGTTTGTTTGTTTGTTTGTTTGTTTGTTTGTTTGTTTGTTTTCAGGCAATTGTGGTCATCATCACATAGACAAATAATCAAGTCTTTGAAAGAATGGCAGGACCAATAATGGTTCCCAGAAAATTAAAATAAGGAATGTTTCCATTCTCTGGGTGTAACTTCCTAGGGGCTGTGGTTGCAGATCAGTCATAGCTTTGTGTTTTCCAATTTTTTTGTCTCATTAATGATGACAGTTTGTTACATGATTGTTAAAATAAAGAGCAAAGGGTGGGAAGGCATTTCTTGCATCTGTCACTTCTAACAAAGTGTTCCCGGTTTATTTCATATGGCATTTTAAATGTCACTTGTTCTTTGGATATTTCTGGTCTCAGAATGTAGGAGGCCTGTCCTGCTGACAGACTTCAAATATGCTCAGAAAAAGAAATGTACAATATTTTTATTTCTTCTGCAGGAAGGATATAGAAGCTCAGACAAATGTCTCTCTTGGTACACTTTGAAGGGGAATATCAAATATATGGCAATAGGCTTGCTGATACATGTGTTTTTTCTGCACTGTGTAGATTTTTCTGATCCTTGACACTGAAGGTTAGGATTTTAAGGGATATGGTTGTGGCATGAAGGGCTACTTGCACAATGTTGTTCAGGGTTAACTTGGAGATTATGGCAACCTTAAGTCTAGAAAATTATACTGTCACATATACATTAATGCAACAACCTAGCAATCGAATGGTGGAAAATTTACAATGTGATAGGATGGTTGTCTGTATTTAGATTCTTGACTGTATCTTTGAGATTGTTCACACTACACACTTATAATGCTATTTTCCATTTTAACTGTCATGGCTGCGCCTACAAAATCTTGGGATAGGCACTAGAGTTCTGTAGCAGAGAATTCTAAAAGAATTCTAAATATCTCACAAAGCTATAAATCCCAGGATTTTATAGGATGGGGCCATAGCATCTTTTGTGCTATCAAAATGCTATAATTGTGTGCTGTGACTTCAAATAGCAGCTTAGATCTGCATCCATTTGGCAGATTCATATCCTCTTTTTTGCATCCACGGTGCCTCTTTTCCTCTCACGTAAATTTTGTCTTTTATAACCACCAATTAGTTCTCTCTTTCCTTCCCATTCCCTGCATTCCTGCACTACGTAGCATTACCTTTTCCCAAAAACTTTTTCATCTGTTGACCTAATTGCCTGAAGATTGATGTTACCACCTTGAGTCAACTTACCTGCATTTCCTTACAAACTTCAGATATCTAGGAAGAGCCTCTGTGGTTCCTTGGCAGCAACAGCATTTCAGCCTCAATCAAGCTCTCTGTATAATACAGAGCAATGGCTTCAGACTATAGGAAAGGAGATTCCACCTAAACATTAGGAAGAACTTCCTGACAGTAAGAGCTGTCCAACAATGGAACACACTGCCTTGGAGTGTGGTGGAGTCCTCTTCTTTGGAGATTTTTAAACAGAGGCTGGATGGCCATCTGTCAGAAGTACTTTGTGTATCTTGTATGGTAGGAGGTTGGACTGGATGGCCCTTGTGGTCTCTTCCAACTATGATTATATGATTCTATTTGTTACCCTATCTTCTTAGGACTACTTTAAAGGAATCTCAAAAGTAGTCAAAACTATCTCTTGTGGGGAAAAATTAGCTCTGCACTGCTTTAGCTATGCAAAGAAGACAGGGCAATTAATTAAGGATCGTTAACCCAATGAATACTGAGTCAGGCCAGTCAGAAATCACACAAAGGGATCCAATGAATAGCTTTATTGACTAACAATAGTTGGTACTTAAGCTCATACACATCCACACTCATTCAAGGGCTAATAGGAAGTGAAAGTAAGAGATTATACTGCACCTCTCCTGAAGTCTTCTGTTAGAGAGAGAGAGACAGGGACCACAACACTGAATTGCCTTTTCTCCTCCTGTGTCCCTTTGTTTTCTGGGTCCCGAGTTTCTGTTCTCTCTAGCCTTAAAACATGGACTATTTGTAGGAAAAATCTACTTTGAAGGCAAAATCCTTTCTCAGGATAAACAAACAGGGCAGAAGACCAAAACATCTTCACACCTGGCATTTTTCTGATATCGGAAGATCATTTAAATAACAGGATCTTCCTCGCCTTTGAAGCTGTGGTCTGGGCATCTGGAGATGGTTTGCTAAGGTTTTTATTACTTTCAGTGCCCGACACTTTTAACTACCTTCAAGTGGACCCCTCAAATGGTCACATACCATTTGTCCATCAGGGCAATATACCATGAGGCCTTTCTGTTGCTACGTGACTGGGGATACTGGCCTGGTCTGGATTTTCTCCTTTTTGAATGTATGGCCATTTCTATTGCCTACGTGCACATCCGAGGGACCTCTCTGGTGGGCTAGGTCAATTTTATATCAAAGTTGTAAACCCTGGGACAGGATTTGGCAAAAAAGGGTAACATATTCTATGATTCCATTTATCTGTGTTCGCAAAATGGCAGCCAGCTTAAACAGAGTTTGGAAAGTTACTTTTGAATCGCATGAGTTATAATATCATGTCCCAACACAAAGATCAGTTAGTTGCTGTTATAATTTCACATGTAAGAGTAACATTGTTTCTCCATTTCCCAGAAGTAACAAGACATACATTTAGTTCATTTTGGGGGAAAAACAACAACATACAAACCAAACACACTCTGCTGCAGTCTGGTTTAAAGTACAAGAGAGTACAAAGGAGAAGCATGAGGGAGAGCCCAATTCTGCACTTGAGACATGATAACCCTGCTCCAACTTTTAGTGAAGCCATATTCCAGTTGAATCAAGCATGGTTACCCTGCTCCCATCTCTTTGCAGAAGGACTGAATGTTCTTTGCCATGTGCTTGCCAGTCTGTATCTAGCTGGAGCTCCTTAGTTCATCTGAGCCTACAAGGTTGCAAACAATCTTATCTAGTAGGTAGATCAACAGCAGCATTCCCCTTAAGAATCTATCAAGCTTATATAATATTTGTAGTACATGAGCATCTCACATTTCATCAACTGAGGAATTTGCACATCTCATACAGGCATTTTAGCATTTCCATTTCATTGCCTTAAGTCAGCATAGCAACAGTGATTGTTTCAGAAAGTATTTCTAATTCTATCTGGGCAGAAAGTACCTCTAGCTCTATCTGTGAACATTGCAATTATAATAGTGTAAATTTAAATTGTTCTCAGCCACTCCATTGAACAGCAAAGAACATAGGGATATACCTTCTTCTGCCTTAGCTGCCCAGAGGGTTAACCAGCACCTTAACTGCTTTTACAGCTGTTACAGACATTTGTTTAGCTATGTTTCATCCAATCACACATTAGATATCTTGCTTCTGAAACAACACTGTCTTGAGAAGTTTAAAATGTGCAGTTTGTCCTGTTGTCCAGGTTTCCTTCTACCCTTATATGCTACTCTCTTCATTGTTATTGTCTGCCCAACCGTGTTTGTTCAGAGAATCTAAAACTGATGGGCTCACATTAATGACACTTTCTTGTTTCCCAGAGAGTATTTAGGAAAGTCTTCTTTCTTGTCTTTTACATAGATATGTAATTTTTTAAACTTTTGATTTCTAAACTATAGTGCCTCAAATGCAACATTGGCCATTTCCACACGGGGATATAGCCCACGCTGAGACGACCTCACCAGGAGGTTGTCTACACTGTGGGGTGTGCTAGGGCAGTTTGAAAAGGTGAGGTTCTACACCTCAAAGTGCCCTCGCGTGGCCGCGGGGGTGGCACTGCGTGTTTTATAAAGACCACCTTTCAAGTGGTCTTTTTAAAACAAGAGCGCGCTAGCCCATCGCAGCGCCCCATGAAGAACTGCAGGGGTGCGTAAGCGCATCCCTGCAGAGCTGCCTGGGGGCGGACTTCCGGCTGGTGTGCTGCCCTGATTGGCAGAGTGCCGCCGGAAGCTGCCGGCCGCCATTTTGGGTGCTGCCGGATGCCGCCGGACGCCGGTGGCGTGTAGAGCAGCAAACGTGCGCTGCTCCCCGCAGGGACGGAGCCACCCAGATTAAGGTAAGCTCTGTCCCCACATGCGCCGCCCTGTTCTGCCGTGTTTTGGCCCCCCCCCCGTGTAGAAAGGTCCATTGTTGTTCTGTTAGTGACAAATAGTCACAACTCTAAAAAATTAATTAAAATACTTTAAGTATACTGCAAAAAGAGTGAAGTTATAATTTCTTGTCAATATATTATAATCTAACTTGAGTCTTTATCACACCATGCCACACCACTGTCATAGCAGTGGTTTAGTCTCATTTTTGTCTCAGCCTTATCACATGATGTTGTGACTATCCCAGTGTTATCGTGCTATACAGTAATTGGGAACATGATTTTTATCATGCTGGAAATAATCTGCTAATAACTCCCTTTCCTGCTATGATTCAGTAGCCAGTTTAAGTGTGGATGTCTCACTTTACTTCATTGCAAGAACAATCGATTAGTGAGTGAGGTGTGGGTGTGGTCTGGTTGTCTGTTTCTTGGGGATTCCCAGGAAAATCTTCAGGAAGGTAGACTCAAACTACTTCTGGTGCTTGGGTGGGAAGGACAAAACTTCTGAAGAGTATAGCTGTGTTTTCTGTGGTCGATGCTCTTGAAACACTTTTGAGATTTATATTTATACTAGTGTATATACCTGGCATTGCCTGGGATTTTATTTTCTCATAGGTAATACTTGTTAGAAAGATTTGAGATCCTGCGTCTCTGATTCCCCAAACTGTCTTGTACTTGTCATTACTTGTAACTTTTCCCCATATTCCCCAATCCAATCTGTATTCAGAGTTATTAACATACAGAGATTGGGTTCCTGAGGTTATACACTGCCCTCCTCTTTGCTGCTAGGCCATGTCTCCATCAGACACAGTTGACTGAGGCCTAAGCACTCTCTGGCTGAGAATTCTAAAGGCCCTTCCCTAAACTGCAAACCCCAGGATTCCATAGAATCTTCTTAGGCAGCCAATCATATAAGGTCATCGCCTGAGGCAGACAAACAAACTTTGACTTTTATATACTAGATTAAAATGGTTTGCTGTTATAGTGCAATAACATTGTGACCCTGACTAGTTAAGCACTGATAGTTACTATTCTGATGCCTTTACTGCATGGGGTTATTTTCCAAAGATTTCTCCACTGCTTTCCTGTTGTACCACACACCACAGTGTTGCTACCAAAGTGTTACCCTGATTTCTGGGGTTCCGTGGGGGACGCCTTAATGTGCTCCACGTGATAGGGAATGGAAGCTAGCCAGAGCACGAGCAATAACAATGCGAGAGGCAGGGTAACCTAGCGGGGTCTTTTTACCCAGTTTTTACGGGGTCAGGCCAAGCCAAAAACCAAATGAAAATGTCCAATAAAATGATTTTATTGAATAAAAGTCTCATGCACCAACGCAATCACTCACTCAAGACCTATTAAGAAGCAAAAGAGAGGAAACTGGATAGGGGAAATATTGAAGGGATTGTAGCTGGGGTAATACTGCATCTTTTCCTGAAGTCCTTGGTCTGGGAAAAGCAGCGAAGAAGTGTAGCTCAGCACGGAGAGGGCTGAGGGGATTACTCGATGGACAGAGAAATGGTCTGCTGGTATGACCAGGAGTGATCCAAAGAAACGCTCAAAAACTGGGGCTATTTGTAGCGGAAAAAATATCTTGAGGGCAAATCCTCTCCCGGGGAGAACAAAGGGTGTTACAACAGAAAAGAAGCTTCACAATGGCAACTCCTTTTGCATGATGAGATTACAAATGTTGCCAAAGTTTCAAGATCTTCAGTTACTTTGGGTCATGGTGTGAATTTATGTAAATGGTCCTTGCCTGATAGAATTTTACTGCTGTCAGTGCTCAGTTTGGGAGAAAACACACTAATGCCCTCAAGTTGGCTCTTTAGTGGCTGAGGACCCTTTGTCTACTGTGGGCTTGCATAGCTTGAGGTCTCCTGGGGCTACGTGACTGGGGATTGTACTGGCCTGACCTGGTTTTTGATTGTTCGACCATTGCTGCCTACATGCTCATCCAGGTGACCTCTCAGGCATGTTGAATCATATTTTAATATCAAAATTGTAGACCCTGGGACAGGGTTTACCAGTGAGGTAACAAAAGCATTACCTTTGAAAACTTACTTTTTATTTATTTTTTTTGTTATTTGTTTTAAGGTAATAGTGTAATAATGCTATCATGTCTTACTGTAATAGTGTTATGATGGCTTAATGAGTACAAATGAAATGGTTTTTGAACAAGACAACCTGCAACGTCTGACTAGTGTGATAAGCACTTGTTTTGGACAGAGAAAGATATCAAAATAGCAGGGAATGGTGTTCTACGTTTCTCTTCCTGTGCCAGCTCTCAGAAGGAGAGATTTGGGCAGTGGTGGCTGTGCCATAATGATGTTGTACCACAGCAGCGTTATTATGGCTATACTTAAAAAAAAATATTGAAGGACTAGGCAGGACAAATGGGGTGGTGATAATGGCATCACTGCAAATGAATAAACTGTGCAAATCATGCTGTTACAGTGCAAATGTGGCAAGCATGTGATACACAGCATCAGCAATCATCTATCACTGTGGGTAGAGCTGAAGCAGTTTTCAAATAGTATAACTTGGCATAACAGCAAGGTGTGATAACGACCTGGGTTAGGGCATAGTTATAACAAAAAAAAAATGAAGTACAAGTAATCAGTTATTTGCAGCTATTTACTTCAAACTCAGGATTTCTATGCATAAACTGGCTCTTAGGCTGAAGCAATGTGATCTCAGTGATCACCATTACTGAGGACAGAGGAAGGCTTGCCTTCTTATTTATGTGGCACATCACAAAGCACCTCTCTTGAAATCTTGCTGTTTGCAAGTGTGTAAAGTTAAATTTCTTTCCACACAAAAATTAATTCAGAGTGTGCATGTTGAAATGAAAACGCTATTTAACAATATATTTTCTTAAATATCATGTTGTTCTTTTGCTAATAAATTGCAAAAGTATTGTTAGGACAGATTCTACTTTGTTAATAGGTACAGGTCATAAGGCCTGAACAGAAGTCAATGCAAACTTCTACCACTCGAATAGAAAGATTTTTTTTACCTTATTTGTCCTGAAATCTCTATTCATCTATATCTATACACCTATATATCTTTATTTATTTATTACCAGCTTCCAATTACCTTCCAGAGACCCATCTGGTAGAAAATGGAACCATAAATTTGTATATAGAGTCTTGTCATTTTCCTCTTTCAGACGTTTCCAGGATTTGTCTCAGCAAAACAGAGTCAAGGGGCTTTATTTCAGACTGCTCACTGCGGGGGGAAAACTGAATTAATGACAATTGTTTCTGTTTGGCCAAGTTTGGGCTTTGTTGCTTTTGAACTGTGTCTGAAAACCAATACCTTTCTTCTTTATTTCTCCCTTAGGACTATCACTTGGTCTGCTTTCAGGTGCTTTAATGAGAAACAAGCCTCTGTCGACAGAGTTTAAGGGCCATGATTAAGTGGCTGGCTGACCAGCTGCTTGATGCCTAGTGGGAAAATCAAAGGCAAGTGGTTGTGTAACGCAGCGTGCCTCCAGCGCAGTATGACTGTTGAAGGATAAAATCCTGGGAACTCTAGCACTCTGCAAAAAGTCTCTTTTGCTTTTGTTCTTATCTGCACAATGAGTTTAATGTTGTAGCTGTGAAGGTAGTACAGTCGTCCCTCCACATTCATGGGTTTGACCCTAATGAATTTGATTATTTGTGGGGTGCGTATATGCTTTCCCCCATTTTCCTTCCCCAATTCCCTTGCATTTTGCCGGACGTGAAGAAGGAAGGCAAGCACCCAGATAAAAGGCAAGGGAATGTGGGGGGAAGGCTCTCACATGCCTTCTTTCTCCCTCTGGAGCTTCTCCTTCCGTTTCCTTGCCAGCAGCCAGCCGAGGTTCACAGTTCTCCAATTAGAGTCTTTTATCAGCAGTGTCCTACCTCAGTCCTGGCATAGCTGATAAATCAAACAAAACAAACTGAATATCTCCCAGCTTGTTACTACTTCCAGGCAGTAAGCAAGGAGTCATAAATAAAGTCCAACATAAACAAAGTCCAGCAGGGTTTCACAGCAAAGGAGTATCCAAGGTCAATCCAAGCATTTGTCAAGGCAAACAGCAAGGTAACAGACCAGATAAGCTCTGACAACTCCTGGAAGGAAGGATGCCAGCTAAATAGACCCAAAGCCTAGCACAGCTGTGCCTTGATTAATTGTTGCCAGTTATAAATTCTGAGACAGCGACACTGGGTCTCTCTTTGCTGCCTGTGCTGTGCAAATCTGTGTCTAAGTGTTCTTCTGTATCTGAAGAGGTAGGACTCTCTATTGGAGCTGGCACCACCCTCTGTTCTATTTCTGGCACTGTAACCTCTCTCTGTATAGCAGGTCCTGGCATGCCCCCTGTTTCAGTCTCTAAGTCAGAGTCCATGCTCTGGAAGCAGGGCATGACAAGCAGCCACAAAGAAAGTTGATAACAGTTTGTTAGCCAATTACTAGTTTTGCAGTCCAAGTCTGTAGTAAATTCAGAGTGACAGCCCAGTAGCGAAGTCTGTACACAAGGAGAGGGTCAAAATTTCCAGGAACATGAGTAAGAGATCTAAACATGAGACACACTGTTTCCACTGATAAGATCAGATGTCTGCAATGGCTTCTTCCCATCCCTTTCCCTGTTTGTGTAGGCTGACAGCCTTCCCCAGCTGTTTGCCTAACTGTAAGTGCTCCAAGTCTCCTGGGCTTTCCCTTTTTCACCTATGCTGGTAGCAGTAAGTACTGTCCTGTTCGTGTTGCTGTGTTCTGGCTGTTGGGAAGGGTCCTGTCTGGGTTCTAGAACAGGGGTGTGACACTGGTGCTGAGAATTTGCACTGAGACAAAAGGCAAGGGAAGGGGAAGGAAGGCTGACACAAGCCTTCCTTCTCCTCTTGAGAGCTGCCCCTCCAATTCCCTTGCCTCTGTCCCTGGTGCTAAGAACTCCTGGTGAGACAAAAGGAATGGGAATGTTGGTGAGGGAAGGTTCGCCTGAGCCTTCCTTCTCCCCTTGTAACTTCCCTTGTGTATGGCCCCAGCACACAAAAGGCAAGGGAATGGGAGGGGAGACTCCCGGAAGGAAATGGGAGGGGGATTGCAGGGGGGAGAGTTATTCATAGTTTTTCCATTTCCCACTTTTGCCCCACATGGTTTTTGCATGCCCCAAACGCTCATGAAAGTGGAGGGGCCATTGTATTTATAATCTAGTTTTTCTGTTTGCCAAAGTGGAGAACATGTCTAGAAGAGCTTTGAAATGTTCTCTTTTTGGTAACAACTCCCAGAATCCCCCAGCCAATATGACCACTACATGTGTAGCCTTCTAAATGTTGTTGGACTGCAGCTCCTATCAGCCTCAGTCAGCATAGTCAATGGTGAAGGATGATGGGATTTGCAGTTCAGCAACATTTGGAGACCATGTTTTGCAACATCTTAGACTTCACAAATACAGGCCTGGGTCCTCCTGTTAGTTCCAGCTAGTGAAGACCTACTGAACCCATGACATTGATGTGTTGATTCAACCTTCAGCTGTTGATTAAATAAGACCCCTTCTAGTTGGAAGTAGCTAACAGGATTCCAGCCAAGATGCTGAGCAGAGTAAAGGAATAATAATTGATTTTGTTTTGCAGGCATTAACACCTCCTTTGGCTAAAGCTCAATAGAGGGGTTATGCAGCATAAAGTTATGCTATGCCATGGGTGTGCTATGCTGCCAGTATACTGGACTGCACTATTGGGCAACTGATCACACAGCTTGCATCGTGCTGATCTGTGCTCTTGTTTCTCAATGATCATTAGACCTCCCACATCAATATATATCAGGGACACCTTTATGCAATATCTTCAGAAGGGCAACCACTTACGTGAAAGTTATGCTGAAGAATTCCCCTTGCACAGCCACAATCAAGATATAACCTCTGCACAACATCCAAAAAAAGACAAATGACATGTGCCTCCAACAGGATTCTAGCCAAAAAGGATCCTATCCACTATTGCCCACTAAAATGTAGTGTGAATGTGTTGCTATGTAATATGTAAGTACTTTGCCATTTGTTTATTAAAGTATTTGTGTGTTGCCTTTTCCCCATAAATTTCACAGAATACTATTAACAGTAACTTGTTAAAAGAAAGCTACAATAATCATAAACATGAAGCAGAATGAAAAAAATAATCACAGCTTAAGCAAATCAATATTAATTAAAACAGCTCCAACAATCCTCCTGCCAAAGTGAAATGGGCATCCATTATTTAAAAAAAAATCTAAACAATAAACTTAAACTAATCACTGAAAGCCCAATAGAATAGGACAAACTATGCTTTGTATAAGAAAGAAAATAAGGCAGACAATAGGCAGTTCTCTTCTGAGAGGAAGTTCCTCAGATGGAAAGCAACTACCATAATGGTAGCTTCCTGCCTAATCTCCACAGATAGTACATCCATGCTAGAACAGTGGTTCTTATCATCTGGACATTTTGATCTTCAACTCCCAGAAGCTTCAATCACTGTGGCTAGCAGCCAGGGATTCTGGGGATTGGAATCCAAAATATCTTGGGTACTAAAGGTTTTGGGAAGCATTACACTTGAGTCTCTGATGCTACCTCTATTAAAAAAAAAAAATTGGTTACCAGAATTTTGATAGTTGCATCTGGCAGAATAACCAAACAACATGGGCTGGAATGAGAAGTGTCTGGTGGCTGTCTAGTCCAACCATTTGGCCTGGCTTATTTTACATTATCCACTGGCACAGATTATAACAGTACCATGGTTGCTTTTCATATACAATATGAGTGAGATTCACAGAGCTTCCTATTACATCTCCTTGGCCCCATGATACTGACATAGCCCATAATCTCTTACAATGGCAGTGCACTGTAGTAATGGGAAAGTTCTCTGCCACAGATTTACTTATTATCTTTGGAACAAGTCTGTTTCAGGCTTTCCAATCTATTGAATGGAATTTTTAGTACAGAAGATTTTAAAAAGTCTTCTCAATACTTAGTTCCTATTCCATTGTTATTCTGGTCTTCTTTCAAATGATTTCTGAATTATGACAGCCCCAACAAGAACCTATCACAGGGTTTTCTTGGAAAGATTTGTTCAGAAGGGGTTTGCCATTGCCTTCCTCTGGGGCTGAGTGAGAGTGACTTCCCTGAGGCCATCCAATGGGTTTTCATGATCAAGCAGGGATTCAGACCCTGGTCTCCAGGGCCCTAGTCCAACACCCAAATCACTCCATGTTGGCTCTCCCATTCCATATATATACACTATACATGTAGCTTATTACGTAGTCTGTATTGGGAAAAAGGAGAGATTGTAGTGGATCTCTTATGCAGAGCAACTGATGGGCTATGCAGAAGTTGAACTGTTCATCAGCCCATCATCACAGCCCACAAGATCTAGCAGAGAAAAAAATCTAACTTAGGGCCTTTCTACACCATACTGTTATAACGCTATTATTCCACTTTCAACATCCTGTGGAATTCTGGGGTTTGTAGTTTACTGAGGCCAAAGAGCTCTTTGGTTGAGAATTCCAAATGCCCCTCCTAAACTGCAAACTTCAGCATTCCATAAGATGTTGAAAGTGGAATAATAGCATTATAACAATGTAATGAAGAAAGGTCCTTAGTCTTCTAGATAAGATATATAAAAGTACTTTTGCTCATGAATACTTGTCCATAAGCAACACAGGTTCATCTTCTTGAGGAGGGTAAGAAAAGAAAGAGTACTACATGGTATCAGGAGAGTTGGAGCATCTCACCCAGAGAGGCTCTTATCACACATGCTTCCAGGGAAAGAGAGAGGTGGGTGTCTGAGCACATAAGACCCCAGAGAACAAAGGAAGGCTTTCCTGGTGCAGAAAGGGAGGGTAAAAAAACAACAGGATGTTACCATAAGCACGCTATGCCTAATCTCCTAGACAGTGACATGCAGTGGAACTACCACTGAGCATAGGTATGCAAAGGTTGCTAACTCCAACAGCCTATGGATGAACTCATTTGCTGAAATTACTTGCTTTGCATACACTTTCAGTTCTTCTTTTGCTTGTGATACTGTTGCAATCTGTATGCATATTGTATTGGTTTAATCAAAGTTTCCCTATTATCACATCTAGGTGTATTGCAACAATGGAAAATTTGTGGGCTTTCAGGAGTTAATGAATGGTTACTGCTTTGATCTATAATGCCCTGAAAAGGCTTGGAGTTAAGATATCTAAGACATATAAAATACCACATCTTATATAAGCCTTCTTGCAACTAGAGATCCTAAGTGTAGGTCTTAAGTGCAGCCCAGTGAGATGGGAACATGTGATTGGTTTTTCTCTGTAGCAACACCCCAACTGTGGAACTTCCTCTCAAAGGATGTCAGGCTGTCTCCGTCCTTTTAGAGTTGCCAGCAGAGCTGTTCATCACGATGTTTGGGCCTTGAAATTGTCTTCTTTTAAATTATCCTTAAGAAGTAAGATCTGGAATTCACTAAGGCAGTTGTGAATGTGTAATCTGTTGTGAGCAACAGGGCTTTACTTTCCCCATGATCAGGAAGCAGCTGACTGACATTTCCATTGTGACAGGGACTCTGTTTCTGATTGTTGTTCTGGAGATCACTCATGGAGAGGTGGTAAAAATGCCAGTGAGCTGCTTCCCATTCAAGGGGAAGAGATCTTTGTCACTTGCCATGGCTGCTGCCGGTAAGTGAAGATTGTGATGTCTAGGCTGTGAGACACTATCTAGCTATGTAACTGAGGTGGTTATGTATTTATAACTGTCCTAGTGATTTCCAGCCAAGTTATTTTTAATGTATGTATTTTTAAAATTGTTTTTATCCATTGCACATCACTGTGGGGCCCTGGTGGGCTGAGAGGCAATACAAAAATGGTATAAATAAATATGTACTCACTCCTATGATTCCTTACTGTTGGCCAGCCTGTCTGGGACACTGGAAAGGGGTTCACCTACATCTGCAGGATCACAGATAACTCATCACCAGTATACTGCTTGGCACTGATGGAATATGTAAACATATGCAAAAGCTGTACTTCTGAGATGAATGAAGTATTTTCACTGGGATTTCCAGGCTCTACCCATTGTTAATGGGTCCAAACACTGGGCCCAAGCTGTGCTCCCAGTTCAGAAAGGTTTGTTTTAAGAACTGATAACCCTTTTTGATCTAAGTATTCAAGATTTGTTTTATTAACTTCTTGTAAATAAATACATAGATATGTGTATTTATTTCCTATATTGTTTAAGGGACAGGAGGGCAGTCAATTCTTCATCCACCAGATCAGTATCTGTATCTGTTTTCTCATGATGTTGATTCAAAGGTCCTTTACAGCACTATGAGCGGGGAAGTTCTTAAGACTCTGAGGATTCTCCTTGGACTTGGATGACAAGGATTTATGGCTCTCAGCAGATTAACTCCATTTGAAACCTAGCAAACAGTTTCAAAAGGTGTTCATAGAGCTAATTCCCTTGTCAAGCTATAAATAAAAGCCAGGTGTTCTGCAGGGCTTTAGATGATTTCCATATCTGGCAGTCATTTTGTGTGCCCGCACCTGTCTCCTTTCTCTTTAGTCATTTTCCAACTGTGCTTCCCATTTAGTGAACAGATACAGTTATGAGTTCTTCCTTTCAGGAAAAAGAAGCATTATTACAAATCTACAAGGTGAATACAGTGTCATATGGTGTTTAATATGGACGTGTATTTTAAGGCTCAGTTTCATACCAATAAAGGGGGGAATGACTGTATGGTAGCAAGTAATGAAAAAAATCACAGAAAAGACTGAAAAATAACATTTAAATGGGACAAATCTGAAAACTGCATGTGAAGAATGAAAATAATTGTGCTACAAAATAAAAGACTACTGACCTACCAAGCCTGTGCGGCCCCTCCCGAAACTGCAAACCTCAGGATTCCATAGGAAATTGCAAGTAGAATAATAGCACTATAACAGACTAGTGCAGAAATGCCCTCTGTTGTGGTGACAGAGGACTAGAAATGAGGCTTGCATTTTCCTGATTTGCAATATATTTATTGATTACTAGGTTCAGCTTTACCTTATCCCATACTTTGTAACTAGCCGTGAGCTTCACAATAATGGGTCAGTGTACTGTAATGGTTAGAGACTTGAACTCAAATACTCATTCATGAAACTCATTGGATAACACATATTATCATAGAATCATAGCGTTGGAAGAGACCACAAGAGCCATCGAGTCTAACCCCCTGCCACACATGAATACACAATCAAAGCATCCCTGCCACCACACCCCAAGGCAGCACATTCCACTGCCAAACTGTTCTTACTTCAGGACATTCTTCCTAAAGTTTATATGGAATCTCCTTTCCTGCAGTTTGAATCAATTGCACCTTGTCCTAGTCTCTGGAGCAGGAGAAAACAGGCTTGCTTCATCCCCCATATGGCATCTCTTCAAATATTTAGACATGGCTATCATGTTGCCTCTTAATCTTCTCTTCCCCAGGCTAAACATACCCAGCTGCCTAAGCCTCTCCTTGTATGGCATGGTTTCCAGGCCTCCTATCATTTTGGACGCCCTCCTCTGGACATGTTCCAGCTTGCCAATAACCCTGTTGAACAGTGCTGCCCAGAACTAGACACAGTATTCCAGGTGCGGTCTGACCAAAGATCCCACCTAGATCTTTGTGGGGTGGTTAAAAATTAAAAGAAGAAGGAAAGAACTCGGTATGCCACCTTGTAGCCATGATAAGGTTACCAGATTGCGAAGCAGAAGGAGTTCTACCTTTCAGGGATGTGTAGAGGAGGGATTTCATCAGGTATGGATTTCTATGCAACCAGGTGGCAAGTTACACCTGCTGAAATTTCCTCTTCTATTCAGGCATTAAAGCTCCAGGAGCCTGTGCCAGTTTTCAGTCTGGAAATCCTGGAAGGATGAAACATAATTATAATGAATAAATGATAAAAATAAATAAATAATCAAAATCTAAATAAATAATAAGCATTGCATCCTTAAGGTCTTATACTTTATACTGTACCCATTTTGAAGGCTTTCTAAACTGACTCAGCATCACCATACATTTTTATTCAGTGCTCCCTATCTGGCAGCAGACCTCTACGCAAGGGCTGGCCCCATCATTAGGTGAAGTGAGCTAGCCACCTGAGGTGGCTGATACCTGGGATGCGTAGGTGAAGGATAATGATACACATTTCTCATCTCACAGGTGGGGTTGCCAGACTGAAAGCTGGAGAGCGTTCCTGTACCAGTAATGGCTGTGTAGCAGAAGGAAGCTGCGCAAGTTATAGCTTGTCAGCAAAGACGGTACCTAGCACAACCTTGCTGAAATTCCCTCTTCTACACCACCAGTAAAGGTATAGGAACCCACTCCAGTTTCCAATCTGGCAATGCTACTAAGCCATAGATGATGACATGCCATGAAGTTTGCCCTCTAAGCTACTCTCCTGAGCTAGCTTGTTGTCCCTAGGTGTAGTGGAGGATGGAATCTCACAGGCAGGGCTTATATAAGACTCAACTGCCGGTGCAGGTAGTTTTTGTATGTGGAAGGAGGTGAGGGGCACCATTTTGTCATGACCTTCAGGGAGCAAAATGTCAGGTGAGAGCAGCAGTGTGACTGAAAGATGGCATGTTAACGGCTTCTTCTCTGGTGCTTCCATTAAAGATCACTCTCACCCATGTTTTGTCCTTATATGGAAAAAGATACTGTGTCTATATTTCCCCTCGCCATGGCTGGAAAAAAAAACTATTTAAAGAGAAGTTTTTTAGCAGACAAACAGCAGGGGGATTAAAGCTTTAAACAGTCCCTGTGACAGCCTTCTTCCACTTCTAACCCAAGTCTGTTTCTTAGGGAATGGAGCTCACAACTGGGGCCCTTTCACACTACACAATCACAGCATTATGACTCCGCTTTAACGGCCATGGCAGCATCCTGTAGGATCCTGAGATTTGCAGTTTAGGGAGAAATATTCAGAAATTTATCCTCAGTCCTCTCAGAACCATAGTTCCCAAGAGTATTTTGTGAGATATCTGTGGAAATTGTAATGTAAAGTACATTCTCTCTATTTCAGACACCTAGATAAAAAGGAGCACTGTATTTGCACAAATAAACAGGATTGCTTGCTCCCATGTTAGGTTATTGGAAGTTATAAGAAACAGCAGGATATTTCAATAAAAGTAAATTGAAATAACAGGAAACCAACTGTATATTTTCATAGACAAGAAGCACCTTGAGAACATTGGAGGTTATTGTTGCACAACTGTTCAACATGACCACAGCTTCCCAATTACAATAAAAATAACATCAATTTATCCATGGTTATTATCCTGGAGGTAATAACTGATGCCATTCATTAACAAGCTTTAACATTTACTGAGCCTAGACAAGAAAGTAACTGATATAATAAATTATTCTATTAAAACACATTTTCTCTTTACTAGGATATAGACTTACATCAATCACACATGTACAATCATTACTAATTCATCTTAATGAATATTTCCAATACAAGCAAAGGATTATTAAAAGTGGAGAACATTAAAGCTGGCTAAACAGGAATGTTAAGTTATGGTGTTCACATTTAATGCTTTAAATTTATTTTATGTAATATATTTCTTTACTAGAAGGCATGAAACATATGCTTTGCCTCAAGGTCATTTATTGTCTCCATGAACATAAAACATACTAGTTAGAACTTGCGGGGGGGGGGGGGGAACCTTTTCAGACAACAATTCCCAGAATTACCCTGCCTTCATGGTCACTCAAAGACCCTTTCCACATGACAGTGGTGTCCCAGCATGGGGATGTGAGAGGAGTGGGTGTCATGGGCTTCCAGGACCTAAACTCAAACTCAGAGTCAGAGACAGCAGAACCTGCTCTGAGCTCTGGCTCCCAGACTGTAACAGCAGAACCTGCAAAGCAGACAGTACCACCACCCACCCCAGGGACAGAACAGGGAACAGTGCCAGCCCCAGCAGGGAGCCCTGCTCTTTATATCATGGAGAATGATTTACCCACCCTCATCCAGCGTAGACACCAAAAGGGACTCCTATGCTGCTCCCAGCGAATTTATGCCAAACAACAATTAATCAAGCACCAGCTGTGCTGATCTCTGAACCTATAAGAGTGGAACTGTTTCCTTCCAGATCTTGTCGGTGATGAACAGACTGTTTCTCCTGCTGTGTTTCTGTTTGTTTCCCTTGCCTGTTGTTCTTCCCTCTGACTTGTGTTTATATTGCCTGCCTCTGATTTATAGACCCCGCTGGGACAATTTTTTGCTTCTCATTTATAAGACTGTCTCCTTGCTAAAGTAAACTGACTAATTACTTTGCCGCCAGAACCTCTTACTGTGTGTGTTATCAGTTGCCTTTGGCTGCCAGTCCAGACCGAGCATGAACAGTGGGACTGTAACAACATTTCTGCGTGATGCTGTTACAGTCCTGTCCTGCTTGCATCACCAGTCAGCATGATCACAGGGTATATCATTGATGGAAAAGCTCCATCAATGACCCCCGATTGCACAATGTTCCCATCCTTCCCAGCCATATGGAAGGTCAGGAGGCATGATGGAGGCACTTCTTTCCCAAGAACAGAATGGAAAAGAGTCCAGCTGCACTGCAGAAGGAAGACGCATGTTGCTCATGCTCCCTTCCACAGGGAGCTGGTTGGGTGAGGAGGGAAGTGTTCCCATTGCACTCTCTTCATGGCAAAGGTGCTGCTGGAATCTTGACAGAAGGACAACAGGGTCACGTAAGGTGCAGAAATGGCTAAAATATTTTTGAGTAGGTCATGAAGTAGATACATGTTTTATCAAAGTTAACTTCTTTTAATTTGCGGGTTCAGGTATGTGGTAAGTATAGATCTATCATGTGAAATATGCCCTTCTGATTTACTGTCAATCAAAACTATTAGAAAGAGTGCATTTCAGATTAAGCACAATCCAAACAAAGTTTGCACAGAAAGTACATTCAGTGAGGAAACATGGCCAGGCACATCTCCCTAATGAGAATATCCATATGCTATGGATGGTAAACACTATGGCAAAGACCTTGAACAAGATCCAGGTCTATAACCCTATTTTCACAAGTTTTCTTCTCCTGCATGATTTTTTTTAACCACCTTTGCCTGATGAAGAAGGCAGTAAGCTTCAAAAGCTAGCATAATTTATTTTGTGCCTTCGGGTTGTCTTCATAAAGTTATCACCACCATCTGTGTTTGAGATATTGTTCTTTGGTTAACATGGCTATTCCTGAATTAGTTTATTTTGTTTTGTTTTTGAATGTGAGGATACCAAACTTAGATGCTGAGTGGGGGCATCCTAAACTAGAGGGAGTGCTTGTTATTGTCTAAATTTTTTTCCAGTGCATAAGCTTCCTGAGGGACTCACCATATCTGCCTACAATCTGGCCTGAAACCTTGCAAAGGATAGAGACAGACCCACTTCTTAAAAGGAGTTTCCTCGTTTCTGCCAAAGTAAAGGGTCACTCCACCCAGTTGCATTTCTCTTACTGCCTTTGTTTCCAGTTGTCTCATAGCCGTGGCTGGGGGGTGGGATATGTGGTGAGCTCAGTTTTTCATGTGCATCCTCTCTACCTCAAGACTAACTTAAAAACTAACTTAGGAAAATACCTCAAACAATGAGCAGATCAATTCACTCGTAGCATTGTCAGTTTTCTTCTATGCATGATTTTTGAAACTATCTTTGCCAAATGGTCTTTCAAAGTTAGTGTGATATGCTTTGTGCCCTTTTCTTGACCTAATAACGGTATCACCGCAATGTATTTTGGAACGTATTTGTTAAGTTCACCTACAAAAGGCAAAGATCTTTACTTTTACAGCATCTTAGGTGCATGCCTAAAAATGGCCTGGCAATCAGCAGACAGCATCCATGGGTACCTATTGAGGCCCACAGAGACAGCAGTGTGGCAGTGAGGAAGAGTGTGACCTGTGTCCCTGATCACTCTGATGCCCAGATCCTCATTGGTGATGGGCAGCTTTAAGGCTTCACTCCAATTTCCTGTGTATGACAACACAGTGAATACCCCAGTTAAAAAATTCTTCCACAGAGAAGTTCCTTTTTATAAAGGCTTTTTACATCTCCCCACTTTAGCCATTTTTCACTCATCCTCTCTCTAGCTGGAAGTTTTTTTAAGCAACGTCAGCATTAGAAGGATGGGAAAGAAAGCAGCCATGGTATTTAAAATGCAGTCACAGTGCTATAACTGTGTGGTGTTAAAAGGGCTGTGGTTCATTACAAATCAGGCCCCACATAAAAAATGGTAATTGGACATAGTAAGGACCTGGTCTTACATTGCTGGGCATATAACTTCATGATGGTTGGGACACTGTGTCGTAAATTAGCCATCTGTGCTTTCTGCTGACATACAAGAATTATCATTCATTATATTTGGCTTCATACCCAACCTCTTTCTTGTTTTTCTACCCTTTCTTACCGATGTTCTCAGGGCAGTAATAAAATCAAGGAGAAGTGTAATGGTTACAGCTAGGATATTAAGGATGATATTGAGACATCAGCTATCTTGTTCCAACAATATGTGTTAAGGATCAAGCAAAAGCAGTTAATTGGCCAGTGTATTGCACTGTGTGGAACAGACAATTGCCAGAAGAAAGCCTTTAAAGATGATTTCAGCAGCATTTGAAAATCACTCTGGCTGATGATCTAGCACTTCTCTAGCATGATAAGATAATTCCAGACAAAGGAGATGATAGACAACAGCTAATTACATTTGAGTTATCTGGCTGCTCCAGTGAAGCAAGGGCTAGGTTCCTTGTCTCAGCTGCAATACAAAATAACTATGCATTGCCCTCATAACTATCTGCTGTACATTAACACAGAGTTATTCCAGAAGCAGCCACCTTAATTGCACACATAAATCTTGCTGGCAGGCCTATGAAGGTGCAGTGCAATAAGAGTCCAATTATCTGTGCTTGCCTAAGTGCCCATGTGTGCAAATGCATTTCTGGGTGTGTTTGGGTTGCTGGAGGTGTAATTTCTGCAAATGAGTACTATCAGAATTAGAGCTGATCAGATCAGAAATCAAATGTAGTGACCCAGTCATTTGAATGATTGCTTGTGTCTACTCCTACAAGGCAAGAGAGGAATTAGTACATGTTGTTCAATTATTTCTTTATAGGTGACTGATCAGTTTTGAATACCATGAGAATGCCTTTAGCCTTATTCAGCTGTAGTGCTGAATGGTTTGAGGAGAAGGAGCAGGAACATTACTCTCAGCCTCATGCATTCTGCTTAAGATTACCATAGTGCAGGGGTGGCCAATGTTCCCTTTGTCAAGGACCACATTCTTTCAGAAGCATACCCTTCAACTGTTCTGATTTGGCAGGGACTGTCCCAGTTATTCCTCTGTTGTCCCATTTTTTCAGCTGCTTTTGAAATATCCCAGTTTCTCTCTTCTCCTTCAAAGTGTCCCCTTTGTCCTTGGCTTAACTTCAGTTTTTGCAAACTGAGGCCATTTCTGCACTAGATTGTTATAGCACTATGATTCCACTTGCAACATCCTATGGAATCCTGGGGTTTGTAGTTTGGGAGGGGCAGCCTTGCCCCTCCCAAAACTGCAAACCCCAGGATTTCATAGGATGTTGCAAATGGAATAACAGTGCTATAACAGTCTAGTGCAGAAGTGTCTTGAGTTCAAAGTGCAACAATAGTTTCTACTCAAGTTAGCCAGGGTGTGTGTGTGTGTGTGCGTGTGTGTGTGTGTGCATGCATGGAATCTTGCCCTTCCCAGTAGACCAGGGGTGACAAACTCAATTTCATCTTGGGCCTCATCAGCATTATGGTGGCCCTCAAAGGGCTGATTGTATCTGTGAGACTATATAAATGTATCTTCTCTTTTATCGTATTAAATAATTGCTTCTGCATTCAATTATTACTGGTTTTAGTAATAACTAGCTCTGAAACTAGAAGTCTAGTAAAAATAAAGGCAAGCAGATATTCAAGTGTACAACTATTGTACAATTTATTGAAAAATAAATTATGAAAACAGAAGGTTATTTTTTTTAATCATCAGGCAATTATTACCAACCACTGTTAACTACAATAACTTTGACCATTTCCACACGGGCATATTGCCCACGCTAGGGCGACCTCTCTTGGAGGTCTTCTTCACTGGGGGGTGCGCCAGCACAGTTACAAAAAGTGAGGCTCTAGACCTCAAACTGCTCTAGCGCAGCCCCGGGGGTGGCGCTGCGAGTTTTATAAAAACCACCTTCGAAAGTGGTTTTTATAAAACTCACCCGCGCTGCCCCATGGCAGCCCCCGATGAAGAACTGCAGAGACGCGGTAGCGCGTCCCTGCAGATCTGCCCAGGGGCGGGCTTCCAGCTGGCGCGCTGTCCTGATTGGCAGAGAGCCGCCGGAAGCCGCCAGCCACCATTTTGGGCGCCGCCAAACGCCGCCGAAATTTGGCGGCGTTTAGAACGGCAGATCCGCACTCTCCGCAGGGACGGAGCAACCCGCTCGCGGGTAAGCTCTGCCCCTGTGTGCGCGGCCCCATTTCCCCCCCCGTGAGGAAAGGGCCTTTGTTTAACTTCTTGGTCCTAGCTGAGACCCTCTCTGTGCCTCTTTCTGTCCCCTAGCCCCTCTCTGTGCCTCTTTTATTCCCTCAGACCCTCTTTGTACTTCTTTCAGCCCCCTAGGCAGAGAGAGTGCCACAGCTGCAAGAGAGGAGCAAGGGCCACATGAAATGGCCTGGAGGGCCAGATTCGGCCTGCAGGCCTTGTGTTTGACACATGTGCAGTAGACTCAGACAAAAGCCAACTGCTGCAGCCTCTCCTAGCTCATGTGTTTTTCCTCATTAATAGCTTTTGCCATCTTGGCTTCATTCTGATATTGCTTGGCCATACCTCTCTTAGCATTCATGTGTGAAATATTGAAAGGTATGCAGGAACTGTCTGGGGTCACTTTCCAACATTGTGTGGGGTTGAAGTAACTGATGGGTGAAGCAAAAATCAAATGGTAGTACAGTCTGAGGAGAAACAAATGCATGATCAAAGCGCTTCCAGAAATAGAGGTTTAACTGACAAAGTGAATAAAATGGCAACTGGTTGGCCACCATATGAACAGAATTTTGGACTTTAGATAGGCCCTTGTTCCAACAGAGCATGAGTCTTTGGAATCTAATGTACAACAGGTAACCACAAAAAGTTGTCCCAAAGTTGGAAGAGTAAAGAAGGGAATGAAAAGTGAGGCTGCAGTGAGGCTGCACATTGGGTTACTTCAGCTTTTGGGGGAAGAGAAGGTAAATACCTGTGAGAATTAAGAAGCTGGCAATAGAGAGAGTTGCCACCTTTCATTCCTTGTACTTTGTCTCTCCACTAAGTTGGGCTGCCTTTAGCATAGTAAGACTCTGTTCTGGAATTTCCTAAGCTCTGTCCAGTGGTAGCCAGTGTGGTATAGTGGTTTTAGCCTTAGACTACAACTGTGGGGACCAGGGTTCAATTCCCTGCTCAGCCATGGAAACACACTGAGTGACCTTGGATGTGTAACACACTCTCAGCTCCAGAAAACCCCATGATAGGTTTGCCTTAGGACTGCCATAACTCAAAAATGACTTAGAGGTACACAACAACAACCAAACCATGTTCAGGTGTTACTAATCCAATCTGAATCAACAGACAAAGAGGAGAGCACCTAGACCGGTACTCTCCACTCTCAAACAGCATTTTCTTGTTGGAGAGCAATAGTCTCCATTTCCGCACTACACTCTTTATAGTGCGATTATTCCACTTCCGGCCCCTCCCTAAACTGCAAGCCCCAGGATTCCATAGGATGTTGAAAGTGGAATAATTGCGCTATAAGAGTGTAGTGCGGAAATGGCCCATGTCATGTGTCCCATCTCTTGATGAACACAGTACTGTAGTTCAAAAGGCATGGGAAATTAAAGCAATAGCAATAATCAAAGCAATGCTGTATCGCCCATCCATTGGTTATGAAGACTGACTGACCCATGAGATTTCATGTGCTCTTAATTAGATAGCAATGAGAAAAATGTTGAGTGAGGCCATTTTCAGGATCTCTCCCTCCCACCACCTCTCTTTTCTCTCTCTCTCTCTCTCTCTCTCTTTTGTAGAACCACATGTTGTACTTTTGACATAGCATAAGATGATGTGACTTAGCAAGAAGATAGTGCTTGGTAAAGTGGAAAGTAATAGTAAAAAAGGAATATCACATCCCAGGGGGATTGATTCAATCAAGGAAGCCATGGCCCTGAGTTTGCAAAACCTGAGCAGGGCTATTAATAACTAGGGCTTTTGAGGTTTGTCATACATAGGGTTGTCATAAAACAAAGCTGATATAATGGCATATAACAACAACAACAATGACAATGATGACGACAACAAAGAGCCACATCTTTGTACATTTCAAGAGAAGAATTCAGGAGGTAGGAGCAGTGGCATTGGTCTAAATCCAGTTGCTGTTCCCAAGTAGAGTGGACTCATTGAATCACCTGCTGAATGGTAAGTCAACAGTTATATAAATCCCACTAGTTCAAGCAGATTAGTTAAAACTAACAATTGAATACAAGCCATTTTGTTCTGGTTTCCTATATCTCTTTGCTAAACCTTTCCTCTGGAGCCATTGTCCTGCTCATCAGCAGAGGGGAAACATGACAGGCAGAATATTGCTCTTTGTAAACAGAATACTACAAGACTCAGGCCATTTTCACACTATACTGTTATAGTGCTATTATTCCACTTTCAACATCCTGTGGAATTCTGGGGTTTGTAGTTTACTGAGGCTAAAGAGCTCTCTGGCTAAGAATTAATTTTTAATGTCCCTCCCTAAACTGCAAACCCCAGGATTCCACAGGAGGTTGGAAGTGGAATAATCACACTATAACAGTGTAGTGTGGAAGTGGACTCAATCTAACTGAAATGTGTGGTATTTAAACGTGTAGTTTAAATGTTGAGCTCCCAGAAATTTAAATAAGTGTTAGCTTTTTCTACCCACTTCTCTTCTTCTCTGGATTTCACTACTTTTTTTATACAAAGAAATCAATTTTCTGTCTTTACTTTTCACACAGGTTATTACCATTTGTCTATGAGGGAACTTTTTAAAAACGATGCAATATATACTTTTTAAACATCCAGCGTGCTTATTTGCATGCTCCCCAAGCAATTTCATGTTGTTTCTCCTTTCCCCTCCTTCATTGTCCAACTTTTCTTCCTCTTGTTAAGCTATTATGTTAGTAACTATGGAAACAGGAATGTCACAGTGAAGGACAGACCCTGACAATGTAGATGATACAATAATTTTTTGGGAAATTGCTCAGATCTCTGAAAGCAAAACCAGATGTGACACAAAGGATCTGTGATTGGCTCTTCTAGCCTTTTTAAAGCTTTAAAGCAACTAAAGAAAAACCAGTTATCATCTTATTTTCTTATATAGCCAGTAGGTACAAAATTCAGGTCTTGTTTTGGATAACATGTTAATCAGAGCAGACAATTATGATAGATTAGAAGAGGAGCTCTTCTAGTTGAGATTAGCATTAGTTCTGTCAAAACCTGGTGAAGATGACAAATGGGCCAAGATCCAGTGGTGTATTCCTTATTCAGTGGTGTATGTCCAATGGCATCTTTCTACATCCGTCTCTAGAATCAAGACTTTCTTCCAGTCCTGCTACAGTCTTCCATTATGCCAAAAGCATACTTCCTAATTTACTGGGAGGTGAGTTTGCTATCTGCCGGTCAAGATGGAGCATGCGTCATGGCTGCCATGATACTGAGCTGTATTTCCCTTTCCCAGCAACCTGAGCAATTGTGTGAGCTTGGGGAAAGCTGTGGGAATCATCAGCCAATGAGATTCAAGCATTGGCTGGTGGGCAGGACCAGAGTGAAGCTACTGGTGAGTTTTCACTCTGGTCAGGGACTGGAGGATATAAGCAGCCTCCTCACTGTCCAAAGCTCAGTGTGTTCTGGAGCATCAGCAAGTGAGCAGTGAGGGACATAAGCAGTAGCAGAGGAAGCTTCAGCAGCAGCAGCAAGGAAGGCTCAAGCAGTGGCAGTGACAAAGGCTTCTACAGTTGCTGTGGCAAGGGCTTCTGCAGTGGTGGCATGGGAGAAACTGAGGCCACAGCAGTGAGAGGCTTTGGTGGCAGAGGCACGGAAGGCCCAGTGGTGGCAAGGGAAAGGTTTGCACAATGCTTTTGAGGCAAGTAACTGAAAATCAGCCAGGAACATGCCTGAGATAATGGCCCAAAAGAGAATGTAAAGCAAGGTGAGTGGCAGATCCATGTAGTAAGCCCCCATTTACTAACCTTTGAGTTTTGCTGTTGGGGGGGTTGTTCAGGGGAGTTTGGGCTTATCCATCATCCATCTTACCCAAAGGCTCTTTGGTGAATAGTGGCATCTCCCTCAAGTTTTGTTCTGTTAAATACTCAGTGTTCCACCACATGGTCCACATGGGCCAGTTCTGTGGCCCAGATGCATTAATGTCAAAATGTGACATATAGTCTGCATTTAGATTACTCCCAGTGCACCTAGACTTTTATTGCTTGTTGGGGTTCAAGTTCAATGGCCAGTACTACATTGGTAAATGTATACCTATGGTATGTTTAGTATATTGTGCAGTCTTTGAAACATTCAGCATATTTCTAGAGTGGATGGTGAAGACACGCATGTCCTCACCCTAGGTAATGCATTATTTAGATGAATTCTTATTTGTAGGGTAGCTGGACAGTGATTCTTGCCCTCCTACGTACATGCCCTCCTGCATACATTTCAAGGCCTTGTGAGTGAACTGGGGGTGCCTTTGGTGCAAGAAAAGACTGAAGGCCACTCCAGAAGTCTAGTCTACCTGTGGATTCAGCTTGATGCTGAATGCAGGGTCTCACTCCTGCCAGAGACCAGGATTATTACACTCAGAGTTCACATTTGCTCACTTCTGCGCAAGCAGAAGGTGACTCTCAAAGAGCTCCAGGTCATTCTAGGACACCTGAACTTTGTATGCAGGGTTGTTTCTGCAGGTAGGGCTTTTTGCACTCAGCTGGCCAGGGCTACCTCACCACAGGATCAGGATTTCAAGGGACATCAGGCAGGATCTACAGATGTGGCATGCATTTTGGGGGGTCATACAGGGCATGTCTCTTTGGCACAACAGCTGGGAGCCTGGGGAGGATCTCATAGGCCCTTTCCACACAAAGCGAGGAAATTGCGCTGCGACGCTACCAGCCGTTTTTTTCTGTATCTGTGCTAACACGGACTTTAATTTACGAAGTTCCATATGGCTCTAGCGTGAACTGGTCTAGCGTGTGTTAATAGATCCACACGATTTTCTCATGGCCACTCCCATTAGTCTCCTTACCTCACCCCCTTCGGCTGTGATTGGCTGTTGTTGTTTTTTTTAAAAAAAGGCTCCGTGTGTCATTACATACGTGCTCATGTGCGCACATACACACAGCCACCTAGGCCCTCCCACAACGCCTCCCTCCCTCCGCCCTCCTTTTAGCCTTGGGAGTTTTTTCTTGCCCATTCTTTCTGCTGTTTTCTGCTGGCTTTGCAATGGAAGAAGAGGGGATGACCAATGTTGCAGGGTCCCATTGCTCCGAAAGATACTGTGAATACAGGGGTTTGGATGCTGGACTACAGAAGACCAGAGTTCAGATCCTCACTCAGCCGTGGAAACCAACTGGGTGACCTTGGTCAAGTCACATTCTCTCAGCCTCAGAGGAAGGCAATGTTGGCACACCTTGCCATTAATCAATTTTCGGATGGAGATGTACGCCTTCATTTTAGCTGGGGAGGGAAGCGGTTGGGTCACTTGCAACAGAGGCCATTACACTCACCCACCCTCCTTCCCCACCGGGATTTGGTCTGGGGTGACCACATGCCACTCTCTCCAGACGCTGGACTGCAGCTCCCAGCATTCTTCTCCATGGCCTATGCAGTTGGTTTGGGGCTGCTGGGAGCTGCAGTCCGCCAGAGGGGCGCCTGCACCTGCAAAGGGGCATGCATCCTTCCCCTGCTCCGCTGGATGCCTCCGTGGCGCTGTCAAAGCCTGCCCTGCTCAGAACTACACTTCCTGGCATGCTTTGGGAAGAGAGCGATGATGTCTCCTGGGTCTTCCGAAGACGGAGCAGCGCGGCAAGCAATGGAGCACCCGGCGCGGTACGGCTTGTCCAAAAGGGAGAGCCTGGGGCCAGTGGAGGCAGCCACGGCCACAGAGCCTGGAGAGAGAAGCCCGAGGAAGTGGAAAGGGGGAGAGCTGCAAGGGCGGGAGTACCTGCAGCCCTCCAGATTGGGGCTTTACTGCAACACCCAGCATCCCTAACTGGCTGGCCAGTCGTAAGGGATGCTGTGAGTTGGAGTCCAGCCACATCCCAACAGTCGCATGATTCCTATGGACACCGCAAGGGTTGGGATGCGTGTGGCCCCCCCAGATGGGGCTGTAGTGCAATGCCCAGTATCCACGGCCGGCAGGGGAATGCTGGGGATTTTCATCCGACAAAATCGAGGTGTTGGAAAGGATATGAATTCCCCCTCCCTGACTCCTAAGGTGCCATCTGAAGTCAGATGAGGGGAGAGCCTATCAGTCTCAGGACTACAATTCCCAGCAACTCCTATGTGGGATGATGGGAGCTGCAGTCCAAAGACAACTGCAGGGGTCTATTTTCCCCATCTCTATCTTATTTTTTTTATGAGGGAGGCATTTCAGCTTGGGATTCCCCCCAATAAACCCTCTCTGATTTCAAAACAAGTTTTTTTAAAATCTTTTTTTAATTGGCATTTAGGTTCTTGAGCTCTTCCCTCCCCCCCAAAAAATTTCTGGTTTCAAAACAAGTTGAAATCTATTTCGTCTGAGGTATATAAGCAGCAGAGGTAGACACTGAGTGCCTCTCCAGACCTTGGGTTCCAATTCCAAGAGAAAGGCAGCCTACAAATATAATAAATTAATTAATTAAATAAACTTTGAACCCCCCCAAAATAAAACTGTAATAAAAATGAAAAACTGATTAGTAAAAAGGGAAGGGAAAATATTGTAGGTCCCATACAGCATGCCAGTCAACGCATGGAAGCTATTTTAAAAATAATTAAGTGACATACGGGCGTGCTATCAGATCAGGGGATAGAACAGGCAGTCTTTTGTTCTGATATGAGGAAGGAGAAAGCATTCAGCAGTCCCCCTGAAATATAAGCCCCCCAACTGCATATCCCCAGCCTCCAGAACTGCCAACAGCTCCATGCACACATGCAAAACTTATTTTAAACTGATAAAGATAAAAACATATGCATTTTAATCCAAACTACGTACCTGCAATCTTTTTTCTTTTTTCCTGCTGTAGCTCTTAACCGCTTTCCGAGGATTAAAAAATGGCACCGTCCTGTTCTTTGTGGGGCGCGACCAACCGCTGAGGCTGTCCACGCCCACAGCCCGCCCTCCGTTGATCTCATGAGCGAATCAGCGGGTATCTGCTCTTCTACACAAATGAGCACGTATGCAATAGCACGCCTCGGGGGGAAAAAACCCACTTTTTTGATGGTTTTTAAAAAACACGCGGCGCTACCACTTCCGGTCACTTCTTAGCGGTTTGAGGTGTGGAACGTCAAAATTATATACGACCCAGCACACTCTACGGTGTGGAAGACCTCCGTTAGAGGTCGTACTGCCCCGTTTTAATTACCTCGTGTGAAAAGGGCCTAATTTCAATCAGATGCATCAGGGAGCATAGGGTCTTTTTTCAAGATCACAGCACCGATCTGAGTCTTGGGTGGGAACAGACATTGTGCACAGCCTCACCTTTCTGGAATTCTTTCCAATTTTTGTTGCCATGTCCTTTTGGCCCCATACCTTTGCTGAAAGAAGGGGGCACTTCTGATGTGATAACCAGACCATGGGAAGTGTTATTAATAAGAAGTCATCATGTTCAGGAAGGGTCATGTGCTGGTGCATCACTTTGTGTCATTATGGCTTTCAGTCAACATGACGTTCTCAGCCATTTTATTTCAGGACTAGACAATGGGATCAGAGACTCCTTGTCTTGATTTCAGGCCAACAGACTTCACAAACTGGCACCAGAGGCAGATCCTCATCCCATAGCTTTTCTGGAAGAATTGCAGTACTTTGGCAACACAGCATGATACAGAGAGAACTCAGTTCAGTCACTCTCTCTACATTGCAGTCTTATAGCAGGGCAATGGAGCGGTTCCTTTATTTTGCAAGCCAAAAAGGTTACAGGCCCAGATGATATGGTTATATGACCAGTGGATCTGGCATTACTTCTCATTTGAGTGGGATGTCTTTTACTATGACAATGGGGTTCATCTGTTGGAGTGGGGCTAGTTCACTTGGCTGCATAGTTTGCTTTGAGATATACTCCTGATTGCAGCTGTATTAGGTTGGTGGAAGGGGGAAAGGGAAGAGGTTCTGCCCACCTTTTTTGGTGATGTGCATGGGATCTAGATCTAGCATTATGGAGTGATGGTGCTGGCTGGTCCAACAAACTGGTAAGAGATCCCATTTTGGGACTTTGAGGATGTAACAGTTGGGATCATACCCAGCTCCAGGTGCTGCTGGACTACCGCATCCCAAGTGACAGGGGATCCATGCACCGGCTTCCACCCATACCCCAGGGCTATCATCTCCAAGGTCACCTGTCAACCTGACTGGACTTCAGCCCATTGGCCAACAGGCAGGTTGGTTTATGGCTGGATCCAGACTCATGTCAGCACCAACTTCTTACAGCTGTAACCAATAAAAGCTTTGACTTTATTTTTATGAAATTATGGGTCTTGGTGTCTTTGTATGTCAACATAGTAACTATCCCCTTGTACCATCAAATCTTCTCCAAGCATTTCCCAACTTGCCAGAGGAGGTGATTGCATAGCACATGGGCAGAGGAAATGGCTGATTTTGACAGCAGTCATATCCAGCAAAAAAGCATTCCACTGGATTGTGGCCATGAGTGTGGTGATAGGCAATCTGGGTTGAGTTGCATATGTGCCCTTTCCACATGTTCAGTACACAAAGGTGTGTGTGGATGTGTTGCATCTAGCCATCTTCTTCCTCTAGTGTGTGCAAGGTTCTCTCTATCAGATTTGTATTTGGGGGCTCTGAAGAACAAGGTTCAAATCCCTGTTTGACCATGGAAACCCACAAGGTGACTTTGGGGAAGTCATACTTTCTCAGCCTCAGAGGAGGGCAAAGGCAAATCTTACCAAGAAGCCCCATGATAGGTTCACCTTAGGGCTGCCATAAATTGGAAATAACTTGAATCCACACAATAAAAAATTGAGGAAATATGACCTGGAGAGTTGTGGCATGCCCTGTGGACTGTTCAGTGGTTGATTGGCCACAAGTTGGAAGGTTGTTATCTCTGGATTAAGTGGGGGTGCTAGTCACTCTGTAGGACATTCATATCACTTTCTCACAAATGCCTGTCCGTCTCCTCCAATCCTTGCTCAACTCTTTTCTTAACTACGTAGTTTTTAAAGAGGTTGTTACTGTTTTCAATTTATAAACTGTCCTTCAACCACAAAGATCAGGATGGTTAAAAAAGCATTTAAAACAGCATGAAAATAGACAGTTACAAATCCATAGTCATTAGTAACCCTTCAATTAGCCAGCAAAAATACAGAAATCTACTCAAACCTTAAAATTTTAACTAAAAAAAAATGTTAAAATGTGAACATATAAAATGTGGGAGAAATATAAATATCTGGACAAAGAAGAAATGTTTTAACCTTGCACCAAAACAAAAACAATATTGGTGTTGATTTTAACTCACTGGAGGACATTCTAAATCAGAGCTTGGAAAAGTTACTTTTTGGACTATAGTCCCCAGAATCCTGCAGTCAGCATAGCCAGTCCTAACCTGAGAGGAGGATTCTGGGGATTTAGGAAATTCAAAAAAGTTGTTCCAAAACTAGAGCATCACCATCATTCACCAAATGGTAGGAAAACTAAGAGCCCCATCACTTTTGCTGAGGTCTGATTAGAATTCCTTTGGGTGTTAGCAGCCACATGGTCTGTTTTTTGTACTGCTGCCCAGGATTTTCTTCCTGTGCTAAGGAAAACCAAACTGCTTAGTCTGAAACTTCCCTGTGAACAATATTGATTCCTCATTGACTTTGTTACTCATTGTTTTTCACCAGTGTTGAACAACATTAATCTTCAAGAACAGCCACTGCAAATTGATAAAGAAGCATATTAATCTCCTTGTGACATTTAAAAGTCATCTTGCTCATTCAGTGGGGAAGCTCCCTCCTTCTGGATCACATCTGGGCTTTAGAGTGTGGAGCTTTGCTGGGATTTTGCTCCGCATTTTGAACAGGTATTTAAGTCCTCAATCCTCATTTTTCAGAAGCGCACTCATCAAATTATCACAGCTCTGGGGTGCAGGGAAAGGGAGAGCAATCAGTCACTGTAATTAAATGTTTCATATTTTATAAGAAAGTGTAGAATGTGCATTTTCAGCTGTTCATCACTCAGTAGCTGTAGTTGTACAACTGTCATGCATGATCAAATCAGCCTAAACAGAAGGCACCCTTTAAGGGAGCTTCTCTTTTAAAAAAGCTGTTTCTAGTTTACAGGTGAATTGTTGCAAGGATGATCTGTTTGGTGTTCTGCTGGGTGGCTGCAATAATGAAACATAAAAATCATTTTGTATTGGAAAAAAAAACATCCGTCTCTTGTTCCTAACAGAATCATAACAAAAGAATGAATCCATAGGATCTCAGGCAGGATGCAGACTGCTCTCTCTGTGTATTTTCCTGGCACAGTTTTGAATATAACTGAAATACAACTGAATATAACTGTCCCTCCATGTCCAGCAATCAATCAGTTTTTGATAAACAACTGAAATGCCTCATCTGAAATCCAGGGAGTTGCCAATAAGATAAGGATTTTGTATTAAATGGAGCTGCTGAAACTTCCACCACTGCAGAAGGGACTGGCTCAGCCTTCTTTTTCAGAAAAAGGGCCTTCTTTGTGCTTGGTTTTGAGTCCTTGGCTGTAGCCTTCCTGCAAAATTGCCTCTCTTTTGTTGCTGCTTTGTTTCTCTGGATTTAAAAAAAATAGAGGGGGTTAAAAGATGAGATGATGGTTGTTAGAGAAGGCAGAGCTGGCAATGAGTGGTATAGAAGGATGAAGTGGCCACTGTGAGTAGTTTGGGAGAGGGCAATGGCATGGAGATAAGTTTTGTAAGTAGAAGGAGTATTAGACCAAAGGTAGGCAACTTGTTGCCCTCTGGATGTTATTGGTATAACTCCAATCAGACAAAGTGGACAATTATGAGGGACAATGGGAGCTGCAGTCCAACAATATTCGGAAGACCATATATTCTCCATAGCTGGGTTAGACAATTATGATTCACCCTCCACTTCGTCTGACTTACCACCTAGATCATGAGGGGATCTCAGTCTCTCCCTGATCCTTAATAAGTTCTTCTTTAATGACAGGCCAGACAAGTTTGGAGCACTTGGAGATGTGGAGTCACTCAAAGGCACTGCTAGTTCCGTATTTCCCACCCAAAGTCTTTTGCCATTTCCACACTACGCTGTTATAATGCTATTATTCCACTTTCAACATCCTACGGAATCCTGGGGTTTGCAGTTTGGGCAGCTGTGTAGTGATAGGGGGGTGATGGAGGTGGTCTGCCCCTGGCAGCAATTTTTTAGCGGTGGTGGGGCTCCCTGCTTGCCCTCCCCCATGCGCCATAGCCCTGCCCACTCCAGTGTAGCCTCGTCCCATACACTGTAGCTGTCTCCCCACGCACCATAGCCCTGCCCTCACCCCTCTGCCTTGCCCTCTGTCTGCCACCCCTCCATGCACTGCAAGCTCTGCCACTGAGTTTGGGGAGGGGCATTTAGAATTCTCAGCCAGGGAGCTCTTGGGCCTCAGTAAACTACAAACTCCAGAATTCCACAGGATGTTGAAAGTGGAATAAAAGCATTATGACAGTGTAGGGCGGAAATGGCCTTAGTTCCTCCTACTTCTTTCTCAGAGATCGAACAACAGCAAAAGAGAGCAGCAGCAGCCACAGGGTTAGGAGGCTCCAGTGTTTGGCAATGGATTCAACAGGTGACCAATAATGCCAGTTCCTGATGCCAGTCCTGTTCTGAGATTTCTATCCAGTGTGCAGAGTAAACTGAGTATGTGGCTTCAGGGGTCCATAATCCTTTGCAACACTGAGGGGTTCAGTGAGAAATACCAGAGGAGGCAAGTCCAAACAGAAAGTATTCCCTGAAAGGAGGCAGAAAGTCTCCGCTGGCTTACACAGCATAGCCAATAATGAGGGACACTGGGAGTCCAACAACATCTGGTGGGCTTCACATTGCCCATTCCTGTCCTCATCCTGCAAAGCATTAGGAGAGGGCAGAAGGCAGAAAAGTGGACTCTGGACAGTGAGGGAGCTTGGAGTGGGGGGAGGGGGAGGGGCTACAGTGTGAGGGGCATGGCCACTGTTCATGGGGGCATGGCTGCGGTGCATGGGGGCATGGCCAAGGCATGTGGAGGTGTGGCTACAGGGCAGGACACCCCCAAAATATTACTGACTGGGGTGAACTGTCCCTCCATCCCCTGGTCCCAATGCAACTGACTCTGGATGCATTCTCTGCCCTCCGCTTTGCTTGTCCTGCCCTCAAAAACCTTGAATGTTTGCAAGACTTTTCTGGGAATGGATGGTGTTGACCCCATAAAGCCACCTTATCTTTTTCTTCAATACGTCTTTTGATTTTCAGACTCATTTTTCTTATTCCCTCGGGCAAAAAATAAAAATGGGAAATGTTATAAGAGCCACATGAAACATATTTATTGAAGCCCTGATCTCCAGAGAAATGGAGGAAACTATTCAAGCATACACACACACACACACACATACACACACACATATAATTTGTAGCACAAGAGGAGATTTTAAAAAGAAGAAGAAGAAGAGGAAGAAAGAAAGAAAGGAAGGAAGGAAGGGAAGGAGGGAGGGAGGGAAGGAATCATTAAGAATGTGCTCAGCCTACGAACACTAAAACAAGGGACTCAAAGGAAGCACTTATTCTAGCACACAAGGAGGAAAAAACGGAAATGAATAAGAATAATGGCATGCACGCGCACACACGCAAATATATTTTAAAGGTCTTGACACAATAATGTCTACAACTATGAAATTAGACTTGGTTGCCTAGGAACAACTGTTCCAGTCACTGGTGCATTAGATTTTTGTATTATAGTGGAAACCTGATCAAACTGCAATTGCAGGCATTGTATATTATTGCCTGGTGTATTAGTAGTACCTAATATATTTTCTCTGTTTTGTTTTGTTTTGGTAAAGTATACTTATCCGCTTATAGTATTTAAAGTAAGCAATACTCCTCAGAAATCTCACACAGGCTTTGTATTCTGCCAGGTGACTATAGGTAGGTTTGTCTTTGGGAAACTCAGTGATTACAACATAGATGAGATGTAGATTCTCTTAAAACACAACCTGCTTTTGTTTGATCATATATCTGTCTCCACAGAGATACCCCATGGAGTTCAAGGTTCAGATTTCCTCTCTCTTTTTGTTCTTGCAAGACTATGTTGCTTCATTCTGGAGATGTAGATCTTTTCGTAAGTCAGTCTTAACTCATGTTTCATTTGTGTGTGTGTGTTTGTGTGTGTGTGTATGTGTGTGTCTGTGTGAAAATTTCCTGAAAGGAGAGTTTTGGGTGCAAAAATCAGATTCTGTGTAAAATACAGTATTTTTGCTTAAGAGGCAAATTTTTGAGCAAAAGCACCATTTTTCTGCTGATGCTGAAAAAAAGCACTGCTCTTTAGCTCTTATGAAAGGGAGAAAAATCTCCCAGTATCTGACAATTATTTTCAGCAGGATATCTTAACCTTTCTCATTAAAGAAAAGGAAAAAATATGCAAGAATTCTTTGTATTCCTACTTCTTTCGTACCATGTCTCAAACTCTATCCAACAAACAATCTATGCTCTCATTTGTACTGACCTCACTGTCTTGGTTGGTTGACTTGGGATGATTGCTGTTTTCCCCTTCTTTAGCTTGTGACCTTATACACAGACTTTTTATGTTTACTTCTGGTTAATGTACTAACTAATAATTAATTATTGCACTTTATCTCTGAGTGGCTGGATATAATCTGCAGCTTCTGTGGCAACAGGTCTATTATTAAACATAAGTAAATGGTAGAAGTCAAATCACTGAAACTCTTTCAGCCAAGGAAAAAATTGTAAAGTCCCTGCATTCATGCCTCCGTTGAGAGACTAATGGGACAATTTCAGTCTCATTCAGTCTGTTGCCATGAAGAATTCAAGGATGTTGGTAGATCTGTGAATCCTTTCGGAGACTAGTGATGGGTTTTGCCTGTCCACCACCATCACACTGCACTTTTGCCTGCAGGTGTTGAAGTCAAGTATAGTCAAAGAGTACTCATTTTGTGCAGGTATCTACCCACCCAAAGAAACAGGTCCAGCTACAAACTCAAAAGGGTTTCGGGGTATGTCAGGACTTGCTGTGGTTAGAACTGGGAATCTTCAGCTCTGGCGATTTCCTCACTATACTGTTATGGTGCTATTATTGCATTTTCAACATCCTGTGGAATTCTGGGGTTTGTAGTTTACTTAAGCCAAAGAGCTCTCTGGCTGAGAATTCTAAATGCTCCTCCGTAAACTGCAAACTCCAGAATTCCATAGGATGTTCAAATTGGAATAATAGCACTATAACAGTGCAGAGCAGAAATGGCCTCTGTGTAGCCCTGTGTGCTGGAGAACTATACAGTGGAGTATCATTCTAGGCACCAAAACATCCTCAGGCTAATGACTATCCCCATAGAGAGTGGGGCTGATGAATCTTCCTCAAAAGGGGAAAAATATAGAATACATCCTATCTGCAGTGTGACATTACCTGAGCAAAAATAGCTCAGTGGTTTTGGAGTGCTTTACAGAACTGACCATTGGCTCTCAGCTCTGACTCTTTGGCCATGCCCTGGCTCTGGATTCCTTAGACCTTTCCCCTGTTTTTCCTACAGGATACTGAAGGCTGATGTGGAACTTACTTACTTACCTTTTTTGAGGGGGGGGGATTTATAAATCTTCAAAAATTTAATTCTCACAGTATGAACAATTTAATCCCTTTTCTCTTTGTTATTGAGAAAATCATTAAAAACTGCATAGTTTTTGAAGATTATTTGCAGTTCAGCACTTAATCTGTCCAAAAAATAATGCACTTTTCAAACAGAACACAGCATTTTCTGCATACATTTTGCTTTCTAAATAGAAAATACTGTTTTCAGTGCACACACACACATACAAACCCATGTGCATTTTTCATGCAGAATAAGTTCTGACCTGTGAAAATTGTTGCCTAAGATTCTCCTTGTCAGGGATCCCCAACATTCAACCCCCCATTTTTTAAATCATTTCCAAAAATTTTCAAATATTCTTTCTATGCCTATTTCTGGTGGTAGCACCAAGCTGTTAAGCTTGAATCTCTAGCTTCTTTCCTAAGTGTCTTTGCAAGCCAAGAACCCTTAGCACAGTGGTTCTCAACCTGTGGGTCCCCAGATGTTTGTGGACTTCAGCTCCCAGAAGCCCCAGCCACTATGGTCAATGCTCAGGGCTTCTGGGAGCTGAAGTCCAAAAACATCTGGGGACCCACAGGTTGAGAACCACTGCCTTAGCAGAAAATGGTCCTTTAACTCTCAGGATTCCAGATTACCAACTGGTTGTTGAAGGCCTCAGGTAGTGAGAATCAATAAGTGCATACTCTTCAACCATCCCAATTTGACAGGAGCAGTTTTGGTTAATCTTCTGCCATCTCATTTTTTCAGCTGCTTTTAAAATATCCCAGTTTCTTTCTCCTCCTCCCACTTTCCCCCTTTGTCCTCAACTTACTTCAATTGCTGCAAACTGAGTTCAAAGTGTAAAAGTAGTTTGCACTCAATTTAGTAGTGGTGGAGAAAAAAGGAGGGGCAGAATCTTGCCCTTCCCAGCAGGCTGAGGCAAAAGCAAATTGCTGCAGCTTCTTCTAGCTTGTGTATGTTCTTCCTCATTAATACCCTTTGCCATTTTCACCATATTCTGATGTTGCTTTTCCACACATGTCTTGGTTTGCATCTCTGCAAAGTTGAAGGGTATATAATGTAGAGGACAGAGCTTGGAAACATTCTTTTGATGGACTGCAACTCCCAGTATTCTCCAACCAGCATGGCCAGCTCGGGAGGAAAACAAAGAGTGACACGACCTCTAGAATACACTGAAGAATCTCTTTCTTCATTGGAAGCACATGTGAGTCTAAGCAGACACAGTCTTAAGGCCTCTAGGCACCCTATGACAGTATTCTATATGTACTGTTTCAAGATAAAATCATATTCTTCCGCACAAGAGGATTATAAGGCTCCATTGTGACTACAGCCAGCATATAAATAGCCAGGCTAGCATTTGCATTCTGAAGCTAGGAACCTTTAGATAGAGCACAAAAACAACAACTTGAAAGCATATTTCATAGTAAGAACCTATTAGACCAGACATGAAATGAAAGGGAATCAATTTATCTAATCTCCTCAGGAAAAAGCATTTCAGCAGAAAGGAGCACGGACCTAAATGCCTGTGCCCAGACTGAAAGCCAGTTTCCATAGAAGGGTGCAGAGAGAGAGACAGTACCTGATGATGACTGGAGATAAGGCCAGGATAAAACATAGAGACCAGCAGAGTGTTTAACCTCCTGGTTTTATAGTCAAGTCTTATCACTCAGGGAAGAAAATTGAAGTGATTATATAGTACTTTGAACTAAATGGAAAGACAAAAGATTGTAAGTGGAGGATTAGCTTCCCCTTGAAAGTATTCAGCCCTATTAAATTGTTGCCAGGGCACTGTTGAAGGAGACAGTTTATTCTGCTGGTAGAATGGGCTGGAATCCAAAGGAGAAGAGGAACACCACTGTGAAAGAGGGGAGGGCCATAATGAAATGATTTTGACTGTCCTTGAAAGCACAATTCTTTTAAGATACCTGGGCCTGTGTGGATTTTCCATGATTGTTGTGTGGAATGGGGTGAGCTATGGACACGCTATACATCTCAATGGAACTATGAAAAACGAATGGTGCAAAGTTCTAAGAGTCATTGCTCTGTATCAAGTGATATGAGAGTTAGTGGTCTCTTTTGCAAGCAGAGTAATTAGCATTCAGAAGCAGAAGGTGAGCAAGAATCAGCCTCACAGTACTGCCACCCAATGCAGCAGAAAAATAAACCAATTTTAAGGTTTGTTTGTTTTTTAGTTAAAAACATATGAAGTACTGTACATACTTGATTACAAGTCAATCTTGTGGATAAGTCAAGAGCAGGCTTTGCACCCAGACTTACAGAAACTGCTATGACCTGAGGGTAAAACATATTCCACACCAATAGTGATGGGCATGTTCTTAGTCCCATACCTTGTCACCTTCCCCACACATCATACAGTATAGTAAATCCACTCTGGCTTTTAGTCCAGACCTTGAAGGAGCTATCAGCACAATTTTTTGATCCTGTAAGTGCAAAATCATGAAGTACACAAAATAAATGACTATGTTCCAGTGTTTCATATTAACTATCCTGGTCTCACCTTCTGCAACTTCAGTTTCATTCCTATTTTTTCCCCTGGTCTTATCTTTCTTTAGGATTACTTCCCCTCCTTTTCTGTTTTGGCTAATAATAAGATATTGCCTTATAAGAACTATTTGTAAGTCCTACTGGAAGTCTCAACATATCTGGAGGGATCAAAAGTCAAGTGGTGATTTCTATATCCATGTATCTAACAAGGTGATCCGAGTTTAAGTTCTACTATTACTTTTTTATGATTCAGCCCACATTATGTTTCATTCCTTATTAAAAAGAAAAAAATTAAAACTATAACCATGAGTATGATAATCTGCTACGTCTCCCGCCTCACCACTCTGATTATAATGTAAGTTGTTCCCTGATTTCTTTCAATGAGTGCTAAAATTATTTCATAGTATCAACATATTAGTCCTGAGAAGCAGAGTTTTATAAGAAACTTGTTCTTTATTCCAATGAGCTAAAAAGCAGATTCTCACTGAATGCTAAAAAGGAGAAAGAAAATGACTCCATTCTGAAAATAAACACTAGTCTGTGCAGGTAGAGAGAGGGAAAGAGAGAGGGAGGAAGAGTAAAAAAGAGAGAAAAGTATATACTACTGATCTTAAAACTAACAATTGTGAAGGTTGCCATTTGTCAGATGCAATGCTTGGGTATGAGTACACTTTGCTATAGACACGGAACTGAAACATAGCTATGAGCGCATTATCAGCATGTTTTAAAATCTGTATCTGATCTGGAACATACTAATGAATCAACCATGCTTTGCTGTCAGTCATTTGGACTTTCTGTTTCAGCAGCAGAGAGTGGTGCAAAATCCCATTAAGTAAAATGTCAATTTAAAAATAGATGCAATAAGGGACTGTGGAAGGTAGAGAGAAGAGGCCATTATCATCTCATTATAGAACTATACATGGCTTTTTTAAAAAAAAAACACCCGTTCAACACAGAGATAAGCTTTATGCTTGGCTTCTACAATATTCACATGTTATTACACCTGGAAAATCTAATCAGACTGAAATGGAGATGTTGTAACCCTCACTCAGGCAGACATCTAAAGCCTCTTGTAAGAGTGCAGTCTGTTTAAAACAGCGGTTCTCAACCTGTGGGTTGCGACCCCTTTGGGGGTCGAACGACCCCTTCACAGGGGTTACCTAAGGCCATCGGAGAATACGTATTTCCGATGGTCTTTGCCTCCATTCCCTCCTTGGTGGTGGTGCGCAAGCGTGAGCCGCGCGCTCGCGTCCTCCTGCCCCCTTTGAAGTACCTTACTAAAGAACATTTTCTTGGCATCGAGCGAGAGTGAGTTGGAAGGGCAATCTCTGACCAGCCACTCCGAGGCTCAAACAAAGCTAAAAACATCTAGTATAAGGAAGTCTGAGAAGGCAAGAATTTAAAAGAAGGTGAAAAGAAAATTACCTGGCAATGCAGTGAAGTCTGTTAAGGGCGGGGAAGGGCTCCCAACCGCTCCTTTAACTTCCGGTCGCCATGTTGAAAAGAGGCGTTCAGAAAGCAGGGGAGGGGGCTGTGAGAGGAAGGAGCTCCCCTGACCAATCCAAGCTCGCCAGCAACAACCAATCACACTCAAGCATGCGAGCAGAAATGGCCGCCTCTCAGTCAGCAGTTCCTGGCCCTTCTGCATTAGCGAATACAGTAGCGCAGGGCAATTTAGCATTGTGTATGGTGTCATTATTCACTAGGAGTCAAACTGCAATGCCTATGGAACGTAAAGAAGTAAGATTTGAACCTCCTATGTCCTCAATGTCTTCCCAGGGGAATGTGTCTGAGAGTAGCAGGGAGGTGATAAGACAAACGATTGCTGAAGAAATGGAGGTGCATGTTAATAGGCAAACAACATTAGTGAAATGATTTCACAAAATACATAACAAGTTTAAAAAATGTATTGCAAGTTGGACAATTCATTGAATTTGAATGTAATGTCATTATTAAGCAGTCAACAAACTACTTCAATGAATCCTTCATTTTCACGTGATTTTCCTGATGATACAAAAGTTATTCAAGCTGAATCAAATGATGCTGGTGTGTGTTTACCAAAAAAGTCTACCTGTAGGTCCAAAGTAACTAGAGTGGAGGAATCTGCTTTGTCACACTCTGAACAAATCAACACTGAATCTGAAAGTGATGAAGAACCAGATTTGGCAGATACTCATGGGGATAATGACTCTAAATCAGATGGTTCTATTTCCGAGGAGGAGGATGCAGAAGATGATAATAAAGTGAGATTATTTTCCTCAGATTCTTTTAAAAATTTGCTGGAAAAGGTGTTGGTAACTCTGGGACTGGACAGTCTGGAGAGTGCCACTTCAGATATTGATAAAAACAAGAATGTTGCATCAATTGTAAGGAATAAGCCTACAAAATCTAGTGTTATTCCCATGCCAGATTTATTTTTGGATTTAATTCAGTCTGAATGCAGTGAAACCAAATCTTCAAATTTTATATCATTTATGGTGGATTAAATATCAGATATTTACATTACAATTCATAACAGTAGCAAAATTACAGTTATGAAGTAGCAATGAAAATAATTTTATGGTTGGGGGGTCACCACAACATGAAGAACTGTATTAAAAGGTCGCAGCATTAGGAAGGTTGAGAACCACTGGTTTAAAGCATCACTAGGATGGCGGGGGGAGGGATAGAAAAAAAATCTCTAGCTTGCTTGCTTGCTTGACGTGTAGTGTGGGCAAAGTTCCTCTCCTCCCAGGAACTGGAATGAAGGAAGGAAGGCCTCTGTGGTGAGGGCCACCCTATCATTCACATCATCAGTGGGACTATCCAAGAGTACAGGATGAAAGAGAAAATGGAGACAGATTGTTAGGCCATTTCCGCACTAGACTGTTATAATGCTATTATTCCACTTTCAACATCCTATGGAATCTGGGGTTTGCAGTTTAGGGAAGGGCCTTAGTCCTTACTTGTATTAGAAAGCTCCAGGAACAGGGGGAAAATGCAACCTACCTCCTGGGTTTAAAATGTCACAGTCCAGGAAATTCATGGGAAATAGAATAGAAATGGAGCAATGTCATTTGGAGTTTTTTTTTTTGAAAAAAAAATCCTGACATATACAGGTGCAACTCCCAAGGCTTTTGGCCAACTTGGATGAGCCCAAAGTCCAGTGTGGCTCATGGGAATGGGGTGGGATGGACAAGAAACCTATCTGCAAAATCAGAAGTTAATATCAAAGTCTTGAGCTGACAGAAGTCAAAATTTTCTTGGTGGCATATGATGCCTCCGCTACACCAGTGTGCGGTGCTATTGGGAGCAGTGCTCAGCAACAATTGGGGGCAAAAAGAAAAAACTGTCTCCGTAGCCAGAGAAAACTGCCTTTCTGGCTCCAGAGTAGTTCAGGGGTGAAAGTGGCAACTTTTTTCTCTTGGCAGAGATGGCTTAGTATGTCATTTCCCTGTCCTCACCCCCTGGTCAACCTTGGCTCCTTCAGCCAATCTATCTCTACCACTGCACTGTTGCCACCTCTACCACTTATGCCTGGATGGCTGTACTTGTCAATGGGACAACATCCTAAAGTTCCAAGGCCAATAAATACTAGTGGATATTTTGAATTGCTTCACTTGCAATTAAGTTTGCTGGAGACGTGGGAGGATGGCAAAGGTAGTGTGGTAAAAGGAAAAGGACTCAGTTGAACTTATCTTCAAAAATGTTTCAAAACTCTTGGCTTGTTTCTAGTGAAGAAATGTAAGAGAAAAAACATGAACAGATATTTATATCACAAACAGTTTAAAACATTTAAAAGAATGTAGAACACTAGAGCTTAGGAAAGTTACTTCAGTGGTTACACTGTCTGGGGATTCTAAGAGCTGCCATTCAAAATAGTAACTTCTCCAAATTCTAAGGAACATTTCCTTTAACATTCAGCTCTAGCTTTAGGTCTGCCTATATTTTAGGTTCCATAGAGGTTCATTTAAGACAGTGCCACCCAGAGTGATAGTCCCTGTTGGTCCCTGAGCCATTGGTTGCTAGTCCTTGGTGAATTTGCAGGAAAAACCAAAAAACGATAGCAAATGGGCACTAATATGGTACTGGTTCTTGGCACATTGGAAAAAAAATGCTAGTCCCCTACATCCCAAAAGTTGGGAAGCACTGATTTAAAATATTGTTGCCATGGGCAGAATTGTAAATCCAATACAAGGTATCTATGACAGCTACAAACAACTGCATAAAATGCAAACCACTCAGCTGAACTGCCTTTGAGGAAGGCTAGAAAATGCAAAGACAAGACCACATGGAACATATTAGCATCCATGGCAATTTCACCATTTACTTCTTTGGAATGTGGATAGTATATCCATGATACATTTTCTGTTAAATACCATAATTTAAACCAAGAGGAAAAATATCCACTTTGTAGGCACTGGCTTTATATCAGAACCATATCAAGGAACATCGGAAGCCAAAGTTGTAACAACCCTGAGTATCTTCTATTCCTATCAGCTGTGCTGGATTGAGAGTTAACAGTTTTGTCTTGTAAATCTGGTTCACCTGTAAATCAAACTTGTAAATACAGTGAATCAAAGATTCACTGATAGGGGCATTGATACAATGCCCCTATCAGAAGCACAGCCTAGATGTCTGTGGAATATTGATAGTTGTGCACCAGAACAACAGAAACAACAGAAATGTTGTATTATGCAAAATAACAGATGCATGCAAATAAGTCTACGTTGTAGTCAACAATGAGCTGAAGCCCCTGAATGGAAAGCAGTAGGCACACAAAAAGAGTCTTGTCATCTATTTAATCAAAGTTCCAGCTGTTTTGCTCTATTAAATTCTGGGGGCTGATGGAATTTTAGTGTGTGTTTTCGGTCAGAATAGTGAGGCATTATTAACAGTGGGAGACACCTGGGTTCTGAAGGATCTGCAGAGGTTATCAAATCCAACCTTGTCCTTCAAGGCAAGATTAACAGTTGTAGCAGTCAGTTCTGACTTTGAAGCTGCTTCAAGAGGTCACTCATGAAAAATGTATTTCAAAGCTTTTGCTTATCACAAAGGAATTTTTAATGAAAAGCAATCCAATAAATAGGAATATCTTTTTCAAAATTCTTGCATTATTTCAGTTTCTTACTTGTTGTTTCTGCTGCTGCCAGTGGGAGGATTTTCCAAAAGTGTCAGTAAAATGATGCCTGCCAAGAGAAAGACAAATCCTACATGTGCTGATATGAGCACATGACTGGCTTTCTACAGGCTTTGATACACCATGCTCAATCTTTTCAGGTGAATACATGCAGAAAGCAGCAAGCTCCAGGCTGGGCTCACAAAATATTTTCAATTACTGATTATAGTCCCTTTCAGTAAGGTGAAAACTTTTAAGAAAAGAATTTCAGTGCAGAGAAGAAGAAAAAAAGGGTGCTAAACAACAGAAATCCTTTGGCTTCTGCTCTAGTAAAAAAATGCCAGGAGGAACATACAGATCTTTCTGCAACTGTAGGCCTTCTGTCACAGGGGAGCCATTATCAGGTAATTTGATTAAACTGTAACAGAAAAAAGTATTATGAAACAAAAATGCTTTCTTTAATCTCGCTAGAGCTAAGAATTCTTTTTTCCAAACATCATACACACACAAACACACACACACACAATTTTAAGGACTTTACTTGCTGTGAACAAGAAACTCAAAAGTAATGTGCAGATTTATGGAATCTACTGCTTAGCAGACGCCAAATGTTGATAATAACAGTGGAAGCCTTCTCTTGATTCCTCAACATATGTCAAATATGGTGTCGTATTTTGTATCCCTGACAGAGGTGGCTGATGGATATCAGAGGTGCAGTGTATCCACTCTGGGTTTTAGTCCAGACTTTAAAGGAACTGTCCAAAGTGCTGAACTATTCATAGTGCCAAGGAGCTAACCCCAAAGTAGGTTCAGCACTTTTAAACTCTGCGGAAAAAAACCTGGAATAGATTTTGTACACCACTGATATGATACCACTAACTGGGTACTTCTGGGCTTCCCAGGATGACTTTTTGCATTTTTCACATGAACATGTAATCATGAAGCATTTTTGCTGGAGTGTGTGATCCTCTATGAAGGATTATTCTACCTTGCCTCAATCTGTGGATCAATTTAGAGAGAAAGCATTGGATTGTGGGCCTGGACAGTGTGGCCCTCCAGATGTTGTGGGGCTGCAAGTTGCACCAACCTTGGTCGCCAAAGCCAGTGATGAGGGATCATGGGAGGTGCAGTCCAACTCTGTAGAACCACAAACTCCCCACACTTTGCAATATGTTATAATTTACTCTCTAAAACTACTTTAGATATAGCAAATCAATATTAGCTCAATAAGAGAAAGGCCACGGAAAGGTTTAGATAACTGTCTATGAAACGTAGTGACCAAATTGATCTTTCCAGGCAAACAAAATACAGTCAGCCCTCCACATTTGCCGGTGTTAGTGGGGCAGGACCCCCACAAAAGTGGAAAAACCACAAATATAAAAATGTGTGTGTGTGTGTCTAAGGAAAGGGGGCTGAGGCAGGGTGGAGAGAGTGGGCACACCGGGTCCAAACCAGGTCAGGAAAAGGAAAGGAGGTGGGTTGGCATGGTGGCCCTATACTTCCTCTCTCACCTATCTCCTTCCTTGTGTTACCCTGTGAATTGGGGGTCCCAGGAGGGGTGCCCAAATAACCAAACAAACCTAGCAAGATGGGGAAAATTAGCTGGAGCACTCTCTTGGCTAACGAGAGGCAGGGCAACGCAGCAGGATCTTTTACCCTATGTCTACAGCGTCAGGTCAGTGAGGAGGCAAACAGTTCAAACAGTAATTAAGATTTATTAAACAGTTATTTAAAAAAAGCACAAACACACTCCTAACTAGAAAAGGAAATAGAGTTCAAGGGGAATGGGTGATATGCCACCTGTCCTGCAGTCCTGGGGAAGCCAATTGAAGAAGAGAGACCCGGCGTGGCGGCCGAGGGGAATCTGCTGAACCAAGCGGCAGCAAGGCAGAATGAAATCCAAGCGATCCAGCAAGAGTTCCAAAGAGCTCTCAGAGCAGGGGATATTTATTGGGGAAAGAACGACCGCAGGCTAGTCTGGTCTTGGGCAAAAACAATAAGTTTTGGGTTGGAGACAAAGCCTTTGAAAGGTCAGAATTTGCATGATTGAGTTAAAGTCCGAGTTGACAATGGTATGGCCAGTATGCAGATGCGGCTAGCTCGGCAGTTAAGTACCTAGCTCACCAGGGTGCCTTCTCAGGGCAGAGGGTCTCTTTGTGGCATTCGTAATGAAGGTGTTTGTTTCGGGAGGTCCCCTAAAGCAGATCTGGCAATATCTGGCTTGGTTTGGTGTGAGCAGCAAGCAGTAGCCATGCCTAGCTTCATGCTTGTTCGGCGGGCCTCACAAACACTTGGCTGGTGGCAGAGTAGGGCCGAATTGTGATATCAAAATGATATCTTTGGTTCACCAAAGGCCAGGCCAGGACACGGTGGTAACACTTGGCTGTCAGGGGCAGCAGGATAGGATTTGTGGTGCTGCAGAATTTGGTGGTGATCTGTATTTAGCTGGCCAGGCTGCTGGTGGTAGAGGGGGAAGACGAACTGAGGTGGGTTTTTAAAGGGTTGCATGGCCTGCTCAGAGCTGCCAAGAGGGAAGGTTCCCCTGAAAAAAAAGTGCTTCAGGTGGTGGTGGTGGTGATGGTGGTGGGATTTGGAGAAACCGGCAAATAATCAAATCCATGAAAGTTAAACCTGCAAATGTGGCAGGCCGACTGTACTCTGGGCCAGGAGGCAACAATCTTCTCACTGCCCAATCTGTCCCTTTAACCAAAGTTGCATGGTTTGACAGTTTAAAACAAGGTGGAGGCTCCCTTGGGTGCTTTGTTGAAAGTGAAAGGAGAGAAGTGCCATGACCATGCTATGCCATTTGGTGGTGGCAGGACCTGTAAAAATGGATGTGTGTGTGTGTGTGCGCGCGCGCGCGTGCGCGCGTTGTCAACTCCTGATCTAAAGTGATGCTTTATTAGAGTCTGGAATTTGACAAAGAACATTAATGTTTGTTTTCTGGCTGTGGTGGAGCTTGGAGTGTGTAGGGCTGGGCTACGGCACGAGGGGGACGGCCACTGTGCGTGGGGGCGTGACTGCGGTACATGGGAGCATGGCTAGGGTGCATGGGGCTGTGGCCAAGGCACACTGTGGCCAAAAACATTACTGCCTGGGACAAACCACCCCTCCCTGTCCCTACATGACTGTTTTCTGGGTAGACAATTCACCTGCAGGGATAAAACAAACTGTGAGTGAAAAAGAGAGAAAAAGAGAGACTTTAGTTAAAATGATTCTCATTTAATTTGAATGTTTTATTTTTAAACCTTTTAAATAGCTCAGAAAACAGCCTTCTCATTTGTATATATTCAACAATGAAAGAAGGTCAAGTCTTCATCATAGCTTTTTATAAACCCTGTTATTATTATTTTGATGTATTGCTCTGAACTAAGATAGACAGCTAAACATAAAAACAAACACATCATTAAATTAAACTAAATAAACTAAAAGGAAAAATAATGTCACTTATTGTTGCATTCTATGAATTAATGTGTAAGACTCATCTTTCAATAAACTGGTTGTTCTTCTGACCATTAAGATCTCATTTATGATCATTTAAACATTAGAGTAATTAAGATTAATTTAATTAATTTAAATTGGAATGATTTAGCATGGGCTTTATTTATTTGTCTTTCTATATGTCATTTTTGCTTTATTTTGAATTGTTGCACACTACCTCAGTAACTTCTTTGTTGAGACATTGCAAAACATATAAAATATTGGCCAAGATCCTAGAATTAGGAGATATATCCTAAAGGTCCACATAGGTAATTAAATGTCTCCCCTTTCACTTTTCACTCAGCCTTTTAGCTGTTGCAGCTCCTTGCCCTGAAAATCCCAATCTACTGTCCAGAACAAAGCAATAGAGAAGCATCCAGCCATTTCCCTGTAGCCTGACACACAGTAATGAGACATCCTCTGGGATTGGTGTTTTGTTTTGGGGTGGTGGTGGTGGCTACAGCAGCTTAAAGATGAGTTTGGAGGGCGGAGTTTGGTTATTGTGTGAAGTTGGTAGAGAGATCTAATCTCCATAGCTACTGAAGAAATGATTTATGCAGATGTCAATTGTACTTATGCCTATATAAGTCACTAACAAGGTGTCAGCCTGCCTGTTTGCCTGTATTTCTGTTCCTATATAATGATGATAATCATAATGTTAACAGTAATAGTAATAGTGATAATTCTATATTCTTTTTTTAAAGAAAAGATGTTAGCCATGTCCAGTGATCTTGCACCCAAGGGAAACAAAACTTGGAAATTTTCATGGGGCAGGGAAATGGGGAATGTGGGTTGAGGGGTGTGTGTGTTCAAGGACTTTAAGTGCTCAGCCTTTCCTTAATGCTCCATCAAAGCACTATGACAATTCTAGGCTTCCTGTCAACCTTGAAACATCAAAGCCAAACTTCCCTGCTTTAATTGGCAGGTAAAACCCAGGGCAGGTGACAACACTGCTGCCTTTGAAGATAAAGAGGGAAATCGCATTTTCCTGGATTCTTGTGAACCTCCCTCCGTAGCTCCAAAGAGACTGTGTGTTGAAAAAGACAGGAATGGAATAGGCACCGTGCCCAACAGGGAGAGAAGGAAGAATGTTCCGCTAATGACAAAATCTTAGGCACATGCTAAACTTGCCACCCTCCACTCTGCTGCAGAAGACAAAGGCCAGAATTTGCTTAGAGTTTCACGCTAGCATAACTGGAGGCCAGCCTGGGGTCACTACCTTTCAACATTGCTTAAGGAGGTATCCAGTACCTCCTTACACAATTATTTTGCCACACTGGAGAAGTCTCCTTTTCTCCCTAATCCAAACTGCCACTGATTGGCCAGATGTGTGTGTGTGTGTGTGTGTGTGTGTGTTGTGTGTGGGTGGCTGCCTATACCTCTCCCTGCAACCTCCATGTGAGTATGTTGATGGCATGCTATACTCCACCAGCTTCAGACAGGAATTCAGACAAAGATTTTTAACAGTTTTATGCAGGTGTTCTAAATCAAAGCTTAGATGAATCAGAGAGAGTTCAGAGAAGTGGCCATTGATGGCTGGAGGATTCAGGCAGATGTAGCCCAAACAGTAACATTTCCAAACTCTATTATAAATCTACCCCCCAGTGATTTGAGGGAAAGTGCTAGGTTTTTCATCTCTATCACCATGCCTAGGTTGGAGGGCAGCAAATAACCTACTTTTGCCATATGGGTTCTTTGAACAATTTAGAATCTCCATTTTGTAGGAAATATTTCAAACAATGATGCTAATGTGCAGATCTATCTGAATCCCCCAGCCTATTTTCCCTCATGGCATTTCATAGTTCCAGCAGGAATGGCCTAAGAGATTTTTCCATCAAATATAGAGTAGCAAGTGCCACATACTCACAAATACACATTCTACAGCCCAAGTCAAGGCCCATAACAATCCAAGGCAGCAAAGTGGTGTGTGCTTTTTATAAACAGGTAATTAATAAAATGACAACTAAATAAATAATTCCTACTCCAGTCCTACTTAGTGTGTTTTATACACTGCTAGTGAGGTGTAGCGGTTTGAGCATTGGCCTACAACTTTGGAGACCAGGGTTTGATTCCTTGTTTGGCCATGGAAACCCATTGTGTGACCCTGGGCACATCACACACTCTAAGCCCCAGAAAGTCCCATGATAGATTCATCTTAGGGTTGATATATGTTGGAAAAGACTTGAAAGCACACAACAATAGCAAATATACTTGGAGCCCACTCACACAATGGTCCTTCTCCACATGGTACACACGAGTGTAGGCTGGCCGATTTTCACTCACGACAGCTACATTTAGTGACTTCTATTGTGAAATTGCCTGGGGTGTAGCTGCGTTCATGAAGCACCTCCACAAAAGCTCAAACCTATTAGTCATTAAGGTGCCACCAAACTCTTTGTTGGTTTCCTGCAACAAACTAGCATGGCTACCATCCTGAAAATGAGTTGAGAATAGTAGCTATTATCCTTGAATGGTCACACTAACGGCTACTGGTCATGTAGTATGGGCTTGTGTCATGAGGTGCCCAACTCACAACAGTTATCCATATTGTGGATGAGAGCTTGATAGGCTGTGTCATGGGAATCTATGATTGCGGGAATCTACATTTATCACTTTATTCACTCCAAGGAAGGTGAGAACCTTAATCAACAAGCATTTTGTAAACAAGCAAGAAACCTTGATAGAAAAACCTGTACTCCTAGTAGTGGCTTGGTCAGCAGCACAGTCAATTGACTACTTTTTGGTCCAAATTTTAAAGGAGATATCCAAGGTGCTAAACCTAGTTCAGAGACAGAGATCAGGACCTTGGATAGTTGATATGAACTTCATATTAAAACCCAGAGCAAATTCACCCCACTATAACATAGAAGTCACCAGCTGCTGATGTGTAGAATACTAAAGCATTTCTATTTAATCTCATGTTTTCAGGAGAATTATTTTTTGAAAGAAGGTCATTAATGTCACTGATAGAACAAGTCAATGACTTCAAAAGAATGAATAATGTACAAAAGAAAAAGTATCTTTTTAAAGCAAATGTTTGTTATTGACTGTACATTTCTCCTGGAAAATTTACTAGACATTTTTAGTCCTTCATTGGCAATCTAGGTTGTTATGACTAGGACAGAAGTTTTCAATCATGACCGCACACCTTAATCATGGCTAATCCCTCCATAGAAGACTTGTTTCAGTAACAAGAAAAGCTTATCATGAAAGCAGAGACGGGAATGAGGGTGAAGAGGGAAAAGAACAAAAATCAAAATGTTCCCTCCTAAACCAGCAGTCTTTTTAAAACCAAGGTTTGAAATGTTAAATGTTTGCATTGTTTTGCAGAAAATAATGCTTTTTTTTTTTTGGTCCTCATTGGTAACACATAATAACTGGCATCCTGTTAGTGACATACACAGATCTGAATTGCACTAGGCACGTGGAGTGACATTTTTTGGACAATGTACAATGTTCATATCCAGCTGATGGTGGTGTAAGCAGAATTGCACATGTGAGGCTGCTGCACATGGGGAAGCACATTGAAGTAGTTAGTGTAGCATGTTAATTCCCACTGTTTCTATGAATTAGCTTTGCAAATTTCACATTGCAATTGTACAAGGGATTGCCAGCCATATGCACGGACCACTGATCCACATACATTACACTATGTTGCTACTCACTATAGGGGTTATGCAGTGGATATTTGTGCTATTCTGAATGATGTAAGATCTCAGCACTACCTCTAGAATAAATGCATCAATAAAATAATTTTGCACACTATGCAAAACCAGTTCCAAAGAAGGTACAATTTCTATTATAGAAGAGAGGAACAGGAGGAAGCCGCGTTTCTAATCCTTAGCTTGCCAGTCAATCTTTTATTCTCTACCATTGATCAGATCTAGATAGGGTTGCCAAATCTCACGTTCTGGCCCTGAATTTCTAGTTTTTGTGGTTACAGAGAGACAAGGGTACAGATTCTCCATTTTGCTGAGCTTAGCTTTGGGCAAGAGGAAAGGTCTATGAGTAAATCTCCAGCTCAGCTAGTAGAGCAGCATCTTGCTACAATTTGTAAGGCTTGATTGATTTGTTGTTGCAAGTTACAAAGACTCTCCAAGGGATTTATATATTTACTTTGTTAGTTTCCTCCTACCCTCCTAGCTGTTGTGGTACCAGGGCTGACCATCCATTCTGCTCTGCATCCACCTTCTGTCTAGAAGCAACCAAGCTAGATTAAATGTTCCTTATCCTGTATACCCAAGCAGGTGAACAATTGCAGTTTGTACTCAATGCACAACACTTAATAATATCACTGGGACCAGCCATAGATCTCAGGACCTGAGGCAAACCTGAACTGACAACCCTAGGTCTAGTGCCCTCTGAAGTAAAGATTTACTGGGTGTTACCCTGTTTTCTGGGGTCCCATAGGGGACACCTCAATGTGCTCCAAATACTGGGGAATGGGAATTAGCCAGAGCACAAGCTGTAGCACTGCAAGAGGCAGGGCAACTTAGCAAGATCTTAAACTCAATGTTTACGGGGTCAGGCTGAGTCAAAAACCAAGCAGAATTAAGTTATAATTGTTTTCTTTATTTAAAAGACAGTCACTACACACTTACGTACTCACTCACACAGACCTAAGAAAATAAAGGGAGTCAATGAGATAGGGGATTTCGAGAAGGATTTTCAGGGGAAATACTACACCTGATCCTGTAGCCTGGGTAGCCAGAAGAAAGTTAGTCTGAAGCAGAGATTCTCAGTGTGTGGAAGCTGAGGGGAAGGCTCGTCAAACGGAGCAGCAGCAAGGCGAGATGACAACCGTGAGCGATCCGAGGAAGCACTCAAAATCAGGGGTTCTTATAGGGAGAAATGTGCCTGTAGGGTAGTCCGTTCCCGGGAAAAACAATGGGTTTTGGGTTGGAGACAAAGCCTCCGAAAGATCAGCACTTAAGATGATTGGATTTTGACGGAGTTGTCAATAGTGCAGACAGTATGCAAATAGAGAGTGCTTGACAGTTGGGTAGTCAGAAGCGCTAATCTCGTCAAGCTGACGGTTTGGGACAGAGAATCTTTTGTATGCTTGATGCATACTTAATTTAGTTTTAAAGTGCACTTGCCTGGAGGTCTCCTGAAGCTGCATGCCGGAAAATTACTGGCCTGCCTGGGATGGAATCATAGAATCATAGAATCATAGAATCATAGAATCATAGAAATGTAGAGTTGGAAGAGACCACACGGGCCATCCAGTCCAACCCCCTGCTATGCAGGAACACCTTCAAAGCACTCTCAACAGATGGCCATCCAGCCTCTGCTTAAAAACCTCCAAGCAAGGAGACTCCGCTACACTCCGAGGCAGCAGATTCCACTGCCGGACAGCCCTGACCGTCAGAAAGTTCTTCCTGAGGTTCAGGTGGAATCTCCTTTCCTGCAGCTTGAATCCATTGCTCCTTGTCCTGGTCTCTGGAGCAGCAGAAAACAAGCTCTCTCCTTCCTCTACATGGCATCCCTTCAAATATTTAAACATGGCTATCATGTCCCCTCTTAACCTTCTCTTCTGCAGACTAAACATACCCAGCTCTCTAAGTCTGTCCTCATAGGGCATGGCTTCCAGGCCTTTCACCATTTTGGTCGCCCTCCTCTGGACTTGCTCCAGCTTGACCATGTCCTTCTTGAATTGGGGTGCCCAGAACTGGACACAGTATTCAAGATGAGGTCTAACCAAAGCAGAGTAGAGTGGTACCAGTACCTCCCTCGATCTAGACACCATACTCCTGTTGATGCAGCTGAGAACTGCATTGGCTTTCTTGGCTGCCACATCACACTGCTGACTCATGTTCAGCTTGTGGTCTATGAAGACTCCTAGATCCCTTTCACATGTACTGCTATCCAGCCATGTGTCCCCCATCCTATATTTCTGTATTCCGTTTTTTCTACCTAAGTGTAGGACCTTACACTTCTCTCTGTTGAATTTCATTTTGTTAGCCTTGGCCCAGCTCTCCAATCTATCCAGGTCATTTTGAATTTTGATCCTGTCCTCTGGCGTATTAGCAACCCCTCCCAATTTGGTGTCATCTGCAAATTTGATGAGCATGCCCTCTATTCCTTCATCCAAGTTGTTGATAAAAATATTGAACAGCACTGGGCCCAGGACAGAACCCTGTGGCACCCCGCTAGTCAACTCTCTCCAGGATGAAAAGCAGCCATTCGTGATCACTCTGGGTTCGGTCAGTCAACCAATTACAAATCCAACTAACAGTAGCCCTGTCCAGCCCGCATTTTACTAGTTTCTTTGCAAGAATGTCATGGGGTACTTTGTCAAAGGCCTTACTGAAATCGAGATATGCTACATCCACAGCATTCCCTTCATCTATCAAGCTAGTAACTCTATCATAAATTTTTTCTTGTATTTTTCAGCCGTTCGGCTGTGTCCATGTGCGTGCTTATCTGGGGGCCTCACAAGCACGTGGAGAGGAATAGTTTGGAATGGCCAATCTTTTTATATCAAATTATATTTAGCAAGCCCTGGGCTCAGACTATAGACCACAGTAACATGGGGCAAAGGAATATGAAGCCGCAGAATAAAATGGATAGAATATTTTCCTAATTTTTTATTAGGGATCCAGGCTTCAGCTAGTAGATTAGGCTGAATATTAATCACTGAAAGTGAGAAAAGGAACATGTGTGGCTATTTTAGTCATTGGGAAGGAAAATGGAAATATTAAAGATGACTTTTATTTCTGTCATCCCTTTTGTTTATTACATTGTACAAACTTATTTTACAGATCTTCAGTGGTTGCAGAAGGGATCTATCTCGATATCTGGGATAATTAATATTTTAATTGATTAACTGGGTAAAATCTCATCCATTAGTTGACAGTTTAATTATTATAAGCACCTTGTAATGTAGCTACACTCCAGTTATCCCAGTGTGGCAGGAACAGCTCCTGTTAATCCTGTCTTCCCACTTTTTCAACTGGTTAAAAAATGTCCCAGTTTCTGTGTCTTCCTTGCATTTCTCCCTTTTGCTACCAGCTTATTCAGTGAACACTGAATTCAAAGGGCAAAAGTGGTTTGTACTCAGTTTACTCAATGGGGAGAACTGAGAGGAGGGTGTGGAATCTTACTGGAGAGGAAGGTGTGGAATCTTACTGGAATCTTTAATCAAAAGCAAACTACTGCAGACTTTCCTAGCTCGTGTGTTTATCCTCATTAGTTACTTTTGCTGTCTTGACCACACTCAGATATAGCTTGGCCACACATGTTCCAGTTTTCATCTGTGAAGTGTCAGAGGGTATGCACTGTGTACACAGCCCCTGTTAAAGTTACTTAGATCAGAGTTTGTTAAGGTTACATTTTAGACTACAACTTCCAGCATCCCTTATCCAGCATGATCAACAGATAGGGGATTCTAGAAGCTGTGGTCAAAAATAACCTTTCCAAACTCTGATAGTTTTGCTGAGGAGTGGGAATCATGTGGCCTTCTGAATAGTTTTAGACTGCAATTCTCTGAAGACCTAGCCCATATAGCCAATGCCAAAAGAATCCTGGAAGTTGCAACAAGCAGTCTTCGCATGACTCCCTCTCCTATTTTAGAGGTACATCAGGTGCAAGCATGAAACTGCCAGGTGAAGGCTGTTTTTGCTAGGAGACTCCATTAAAGAATGTACTATTCCAAAAGTCACACATAACTTAAAGGACTCTGTTGTTGTTGTTGTGTGCCTTCAAGTCATGTCCAACTCATGGTGACCCCAAGGTGACCCTATCAGGGGGTTTTCTGAGGGCTAAGAGTGTGTGATACACCCAAGGTCACCCAGTGGGTTTCCATGCCAAAGCAGCGAATTGAACCCTGATTTCCAGGGTTGTGGTCCCATGCTCAAACCACTACACCATGCTGGTTCTAAAGGACTCTATTGCACAGTAAATATCATTAAGATGGTAATGCAAATGTTTGTATGTTTTCAGTGGAATCCTGTAGTCTCAGGAAGGATCAGATCTTCCACCAGTCTTGGAGGAGATTCATTCTTGGATCCCTCCCCTTCCTATCCCTAGCTGCAGACCTCAGGGTCACAACATCTTGTCTAATCGACTTTTCCATTTCCTCTCATATCTCCTGGGATTTTGTACCTGATGAGGAATTCTGGAGAATTCAAAGATTTGCACAGTTTTGTGGCACTGTAGTAAATGCTCCTAATAAATATATTACTTATGTGTGGTTTTCATTCTTAAGCAAATCAACGTAACTTCCACTTCTTAGAAATTCATACTTCTCTAGATTTTGGAATAGTTCAAAACTTGTGTATAAGAGGCATACTGGGAAAAATTAAGACAAAAATGGATTCATTAGGAAAAGTTGTGTATGAAATTGTGTATTTAAATGCATTTGCTAAGGAGAACTACATACAAAATTCATATCTTGGGGGAACTGCAGAGGAAAGTAAATGCAAAATTAGTGCATGTAAAAACATCTACACACTGATGCAGAAATTGACCAAGGATTGTAGACTGATTGGACATGGATTCAATACAGACTGATTTATCCATCCCTGTAGAGAAACCCACAGCCATGATGGCCGTGTTATTTAAAAGTGATTACAATATGATGTTGAAAATGATGTTTCTATTCCAAACAATTCCAATTATATTCTCGAACACACCTTTCCAAAATTGGCATAAAGAAATCTCTAGGTTTCTATGGGCTGGGAGAAAGCCTAGAATAAAATGAAAATAATGACAGATGCAAAAGAAAGAGGAGGATTAGGTGTTTAAGAATTTAAGAATTTATTTTGGGGCTTCATGTTTAGTTTGAATTAAGGATTGGGTCATGCTAAAAAAATAAGAAATTATTAGAATTAGAAGGTCATGAGCTGAAATTTGGTTGGCATGCCTATTTATGGTATGAAAAAAATAAAGTGAATACTGGATTCAAGAATCATATTATAAGAAGACCAATTGTTAAAATTTGGGAAAGATACAAGAAAAGATTTGGAAATAAAATACCAGGATGGCTGTCACCACAAGAGGCATTTTATAGAAGAGAAATGAGGAGTTTAGATTACTGGATAAGGTATAATAAAAACTGAAGGTAATAACTGGTATATTAAGGATAGGCAAGATTTAGATTAAGAAGGCCATAAAGTCCAGTGGTCAACATATTTTCAATTAAAAAAGAGATTTAAAGAAGATAGTAAGAAGTTCAGTTTTGAGAATATTAAGAACGAATTTGAAATATTATCAGAGGTAGAGGAAACTCATTTAATTTTGAAAATGTACAAATTATTACTTAGATTAAATACGGAAGAAGAACAAATAAAGGAACGTATGATTTACTGGGCCCAAAGATTAGGATATAATATAGATATAGAGCAATGGGAGGAAGTTTGGGGAACAGGTTTAAAATTTACCCAGTGTAATGATCTTAGAGAAAATTATTATAAAATGATGTATAAGTGGTATTTAACACCTAGCAAGTTGGCCCATATATATAAAGGAGTTAAAAATGAATGTTGGAAGTGCACAACCCTGGAAGGCTCTTTTTTTCATATGTGGTGGCAGTGTAAAAATGGTGAAAAAATATTGGAGACTAATTTGTAATTGTATACAAAAAATATTAAAAGTAAAAATTATATTTAAACCAGAATTACTTTTATTGAATATGATAGATAAGGAAGACCCCATTCAAAGACAATATAAGAAATTATTGAGATATATGGTAACAGCCGTGAGAATAATTTATGCAAAATATTGGAAAAGCAGAACAGTTCCAAAACTATATGAATGGTTAACTAAATTGTCAGAATTGGCAGAAATGGATAAACTTACTGTTTTATTAAGAGGTAAACCGTTTGATTTATATTTAAAAACTTGGAAACCCTTCACAGACTATGCAAGGAGTACAGGAGAAGCCTTAGTAAATATTGGTTTTGATTTATAAATGTAAATAAATGTAAAATGGTAGGAAAATCCTTGAAAATATGTAGATTAAAAAGGAGTTAATAATGGATATACAAGAACCAGCAATTAAGTTTATCGGGAAGTCACTTTTATGTTAATTGTTTGTTAAGAATTGTAGACTGTAACTTCTGTAAGTATACGTTCTTTTGTGTTATTGTTTCTTTCTACTTTCTCAAATCTTTCCTCTTTTTTCCTCTATTTTTTTGTCGTTCTTTTTTTCTATCTTTGCTGAATATGTTGTCTATGTATGTATCACTATATGTATAATTTGTCTGTATAATTTTCTTTCTGCAATAATTTTGTACTCAATAAAGATTATTTTTTTAAAAAAAATAAAAAATAAAAGTGATTACAATAAATCTCCTGCATAAAATTATGTACAGCTTCTTCTTCCAAATCTGCATAATTTTGCATCTATGAGCTTCTCTTAAGATTCTCCAGTTGGAGATGTCTACAGTCCAACCTTCCATATGTTCACGTGGAAGCACATTCATGCAGCCTTGCAAAGAAACATGCATCGACTTTCCAGCCTTTGCAGAATTTTCTTAAACATGGCTTCCACCTGGAAACTTGCTGATATTATATGTGCTGTATTTTTTATCTGCTGGGAATGGTATGATTTCCCTGCTTACCCATTTTCCATCTGATGCCATATTTGATACAATAGACAATAGACAGTAACTGCCCTGAAGGTTGGCCTAGAGCAAGGGAGTCCAGAGCAATTCAGAATGATCTCTGCAGAAATTCACCTGAGACCAATTACCTCTAAACATTCTTGATTCCATGGAGATGTGGTGACTCAGCCACTGGTCTCCTTCTTCTCTTCTCTGCAAATTTCATAAAGTTCAGTTAACCCTACAGATGTTTGCCTGGAGTGCTAATCCTGCATGTATTCCATGGAAATAGCAAGGCTATGACTGAACAGCAAGAGTACTAGTTAGGTGAGAGTTCTGGCTTATTTATTCAATTTAGTTTCATTTTATTTTATTTCCCTTCTTTCTCCCAAGACTGGATCCAAGACAGCTCACCACAAGATCAAAAACAGGTCCTGATAATGATGTTATATTGTTATATTGTTGAAACATGGTTACATGATAATACTAACACATAAGCTGAAATACCACATCACGGTTGTGTAGTATAAATCTACATTCACATAGTTACCCGGTGGCTATAGTACAGCACCCTACTGCTGGATACCAACATTTTGCAATTGCTTGTTTATCTACTAGTGTGTCTGCTTATTGTCCCATTGTGGTATGGGGAACACACAAGTTTCTTCAGTGCCAGTGAACAAAATGGTACAGTTAAGGCACTGACCAATAGTTACACACCATCTAAGAAAGTGCAACAGCATAACTGGAACTGACTTGGTTAGTCTCAAGTAAAAACTCAGCAGGAGGCAGGTCAGAAAAGAGGGCTAAGTCTTGCCCCTCCTAAACTCAGCATATAAATTCCAGGGTTTCCCTGTGGCAGCATCTTTAAGACAGACTGGTTTTTATTTTAGCATGAGCTTCTGGGGATATAAATCCACTTCTTCAGAAGCAGTACTGAGTGGTATTAAGGCCTCAGGTGTGAAGCATATTTTTGCAGTTGTAGGAGTGGGATAGAATGCAACAGGGTCCAAAAAAGATGCAAATGATGTTTCTTGCCCAAAATTTTCAAGATTTTCCTTGAAAACAATATGCTGGAAATGGATCTGAATGGGATGATGATGATGAAGAAGAAGAAGAAGAAGAAGAAGAAGAAGAAGAAGAAGAAGAAGAAGAAGAAGAAGAAGAATTTTGAATTTACACTAAAAGGGATCATTGTGGCCCTTTCCTCACGGGGGGGGGCAAAACGGGGCAGTGCACGCAGGGGTGGAGCTTACCTCGTAGCGGGTTGCTCCGTCCCTGCAGGGAGCGTGGATTTGCCGTTCTAAACGCCGCTGAATTTCGGCGGTGTTTGGCGGCGCTCGGCGGTGCTCAGCGGTGCCCAAAATGGCGGCTGGCGGCTTCCGGTGGCACTCCGCCAATCAAGGCAGCACGCCAGCCAGAAGCCCGCCCCTGGGCAGATCTGCAGGGATGCGCTACCGTGTCTCTGCAGTTCTTCACTGGGGGCTGCCATGGAGCAGCGCGGGCAAGTTTCATAAAAACCACTTGCAAAGGTGGTTTTTAAAAAACTTGCAGCGCCACCCCCACAGCTGTGCTAGAGCAGTTTGAGGTGTAGAGCCTCACTTTTTCAAACTGCTCTAGCACACCCCGCGGTGAAGAAGACCTCCTGGAGAGGTCGCCCTAGCGTGGGCAACATGCCCATGAGGAAAGGGTCTGTGTTGCATGCTTGTAGTAAAAAAAAAAATCTTACATGTGTGTGTTTGTGTGTATATTTTACTGCTCCATTACAAAAGGCTTGGGAAGACTTGTAGCTGGGGAAGCTGGGGCATTTCAGCATTTCATTTTCTCACCATTTTGCAGCAAAACAATCCATTCTGTAGTTCTAGGACTAACATGAAGATTGGAATACAGATGTCCTTTGGATTACCAACTTCTCCAAATATTGTGATCCAGCCTTTGACTCAAATGTATGTACAGAATGCATATATTAGGGAGAAAAGGCAGAAAGAAAGAAAGAAAGAAAGAAAGAAAGAAAGAAAGGAAGGAAGGAAGGAAGGAAGGAAGGAAGGAAGGAAGGAAGGAAGGAAGGAAAATTACATTGGAAAGAATGAAAATTACATAGAAAATTACATAGCAAAAAATACAAAAAAAAAGTAAAGATGTATACAAAAAATAGTGACAGATACCTACAACGTGGATTCAAAATACTTCCATTGGGGTATGACAGAAATGTAGATTTCTGTATGAGTTCTCTTTTTTAAAAAATTCAAACAGCATTTGGAAATTGGATGAAGCACTCTCTGAAAACATGTAAAACTGACATGAACCAGATATTATCTGTATGCAGAAGCTTCACTCCAGCATAACTCTGAGTTTTTATTTTTTGCACACTTATGTAAGGAGGTATCCAGTACTCCTTATGCATGCAGTCTCCATTCTTCCATAGCACAAGGGGCCAGTTTAAGGGCTGTGTCAGTGTGAGAACACAACGATACTCTCTCCCATCACCTGAGATGGTATTGTTACCACTGCAATCTGGTCTGGTCTTTGATGAACTAAAGATATCATTTTGATATCACAATTCGGCCTTTTCCTTGCCACCAGCCAAGTGTTTGTGAGGCCTCGCCGAACAAGTGCGAAGGTAGGCATGGATGATATTGTTGCTCTCACTCAAACACCAGATATTGCCAGATCTGCTTCAGGGGGAGACCTCCCAACACAAACACCTTAATTACAATTGCACAGTAAAACAAAAGGACTCTCTGCCTGAGAGAACACCCTAGCGAGCTAGGCACTCAACAGCCGAGCTAGCCGCATCTACATACCAGCTATACCATTGTCAATTCGGCTCATAATTCAATCATGTAAATTCTGACCTTTCGGAGGCTTTGTCTCCAGCCCAAAACCTATTGTTCTCACCAGAGACCAGACCAGCCTGCAGTTGTTCTTCTCCCTATAAAAATCCCCCGTTCTGAGAGCTCTTTGGAACTCTTGCTGGACTTTGCTGAAATCACTTAAACTCTTGCTGAGTCACTGGAACTTTCGTCGGACCTTGCTGAAAAATCACTTGCTGAAATCACTTTTCCTTGCTTGCTGCCACTTGGTCCAGCAGAATCCCCTTGGCTCCTACGCCGGGTGTCCTCCTCTTCAATTGGTGTCTCCAGGACTTCGGATAGGTGGCGTATTGCCCATTCCCCTAAATTCTCTTTCTTTCCTTTTCTAGTTATAGTGTGCTTGTGTTTTTATTATTTGGTGTTTAATAAATACTGTTAGTATTTTGAAACTGCTTGACTCCTCACTGACCTGAACTGGTATACATAGGATAAAAGATCCTGCTGCGTTGCCCTGCCTCTCGTTAGCCAAGAGAGTACTCCAGCTAATTTCCCCATCTTTGCTAGGTTTGTTTGGTATTTGGGCGCCCCTCCCGGGACCCCCAATTTACAGGGTAACAGTATTACAACAGCCACTAGGATGTTGCTACGAGACAAGTATGCCAGGGAAGGTTTATTTTCTGCCATGATTAAACAGGATCTCAGCCTTAAATTGCTTCGTATATTCCTCCTTGTGGGATCTATTTTGTTATGCTAGACTCTTGAGATCCATCAATGAGATGGATTTTCAAAATAGTGGGTGGCAGCAAAGCCAGATTCACAGCAGTGGCTGATGGCAGAGCCTGAGAGTAGAATGTCACAAGCAGCCAAATTACTTTTAAAGATATTGCCAAAGTTAGTTTTAAAAAGTAATGTACTTCTGGTGTACCTTTGTACCTTTTAGTTAAACAAGTAACTTGAACCTTTAGATATGTTTTCTGGTGTGATTTGGGGCCTTTTTTGTATTTTCAGGGTATTTTGTAAAAAAAAAAGTAGCAACAAAGTAATGAATTAATAATGTGCTGTGCTTTCCAAGTATCAAGTAATATGTTAGTTTAAGAAGAGTAACAAGTAACATCCATTATGTTATCTCCCTTGCTATTATTTGCTTTCAATGCTAAAATCCACTTTTGGAGGTGTGGAGGCCCCTAGGAATATAGTAGGATGTTGTTCAGGAGGCTGCTGGGGAAAAATAAAATCCTGCCTCTCCCAGTTACATGAAAAGAGGAAGAGTTCTTTTTACATCCATTACTCGAAGCAACCAAAATTTAAGGAAAAATGGAACTGCAGATCCAGGATGCAAATTAGCTAAAATTATTTTTGCAACAGCAAAAGTTAGAGATACACAGGAAGAAGTTGTGACCCACTCTTTTTCCTGGCCAGCTTCATTAAAGAGATTCTAGTGAAAATGTAACAGATGTAGCTGGAAGATGTCAATCTTATTAGAAATGCAAGACTTTATGGAAAGACCAGTCTAAGCAGCACAGATGGCAATTGGCACTGCTCTGGTTTGAAAATGATTAATAGAAGGTGTTGATGGAGTGAAATCTATTTTATGGTTGTTACAATTCAAATTTTAAAAGACATACAACCAAAATATACAGTATTTCCAAATCAATAAACTGGGCTGCGTCTTACTTCAAAGGACTGTGACATTTTACAGTTAATCCAGAGCTTAGCATTTTGACAATTAAATTTGGACAGCAAATACATAAGCATATTTTTCTAGAAGTATAAGTAGATGGTTTTGCAGCCAAAGCAGCTGCTGACCTCCATTTTTGTATTGATGGATATTTGTTATGCATATTTTGTTTAAACTGGACCAATGATTGCTCACCCAGTGCTCTTTGTGAGAAAACAACAGCAGATGGATGTAACAAAGTTTGAACTTCTTGCTTTCAAAAGCTTAAATTCATTTTATTTGTTTGGCTGCGAGGCACATAAAGATAACAATAAACACATGCCATATAAAAACAATAAAACCCCGACATTATAAACCCAATTACCATTCAATTAAACACCATATTTTTTATATTTATGTGTAAACATTAAACAAATTCTCTAAGTCCAATAGTTCATGAGCTTCAAAATAAAATTGATGCTGCTTCCTGGAAGTTACATTCATATTAACTTTAGCAAGCAAGCTGCAATGTATGCAAACCACCATGTGCAAATTATGCCGTGCCCTCAATTGTTGAATAGCAGTGTAAAATGTATTTTCAGATGAAGGGACAATTGAATGTATAGTGTGGAGCATTAAGTGCTCTTATCCTGGAGCTGAATAGCAATGATGTACAAGCCATCAAGTAATGTCGGATAATGTGGTCCTATTAGAGATGTGAGAGCAAGGGTGGACTAAGCACTGGACTAGAACTCTGGAGACCAGGATTTGATTCTTACTCAGACATGGAAACCCACTGGGTGACTTTGGACACATCACCCACACTCAGCCCCAGAAAACCCCATGATAGGGCGGCCTTGGGGGGTCGCCATTTGAAGGCACAAAACAATAACATTAGAGATGTGCTTTGGCTCTGAGTAAACTCAAATCTTGATTCACATCCGGTTAATTGAGGGAGATTCAGAAGATATCTTAATTGAAGTAGGGCTCCTCCAAGCCAGACCAGATCCAGATCTGAAACCTTCCCAAAGTTTTGTTAGTGATTCATACTGAGAGAGTTCCAAAGACCCAATCAGGAGCACTGCTCGTGGATTTTGAAAATCTGGAAGACAGGGTGAGGTCTCCAAAAGCTGGGAAACCAGCACTCTGCTTTTCTGTGGCATTCTTCATGGCCAGAAGTGGCTGCCTCATTCAAACCACCCCTCCAAATCTAGATGGATGGAAAAGAGTAAGGATATAGTGAGGGTTACCATGGTCCTTCCTTGACTATTGCTTTTCATTTCATCTGAACTGAACTATTTCATCTGAAAAAAAAAAAAGACTCATTTCTCCCCAACCTCTTCATATAAGGAATATAAGGAAAATGGAGGGAGAGAAATGATATAGCACAGTATATGGTTTAATTGAGGTAGACTTTCCCATTACAAGCTTTGTCAGGAATGGTGAAATAAATCCCATCTCTCATGGGACTGATCCAGTGTTCAGTGCTCTGTGCCATTTTCATCTTCCAAGAATAAGAATGCTAAAAGGGTTTTGGTGAAGGTTGTGGGACCTGAAAGAATATAAAAGTGGGTAATTATTTGGAAAATGCTGCATTTTCAAATCCTTCTGTCTTTGCCACTACATCCTCCACATTGATCATTTACTCCTGTCTATTTCAGTTTTGGTGACATTGCTGTCAACTGAAACAGCACACACACAGAAAGCCTTAAATTGTTTTTTTTTCTTCATCACAACTCCTGCTGCCTATAGCTATCCTTCTGAAACCTTCCTAGAGAAACAGCAATGGCATGTGCCATTTTCATACAAATTAGGTAAGGGAGATCACAGTAAAGGGTAAGGAGTGTTGAATCAGCCACTCTTCAGACTTGAAGATGCCTCTGCATCAACACTGTTACAGATATCCTCCTAAAATTTTACAGGCTTCTTAGCTAAGGCTTCCTCTGTGACAGAGGTGAGCAACCACATTGGGGCCAGGGGCCATTTCCTCCCAGACCATTCCACAGGCCACCCTCATAGAAAGCTCAAATACCTCAATTTTTCTCTGCAGTCTCAAAAGGGCAACAGGAAGTGATATGATGTCATTTCCTGGCAACATTTTGAGAGAGACTGCACAGGAAGACAGGGGTTTGATGGAGTTCTGGGGTGTTTGTGGTGGTGTTTTTCATATTTTCATGCATTTGAGGGAATTTCTGCATAATTGAGGGGCAAAAATTGGCTGATTTTTATTAAAAACATTTGGGGGAGTCTGGAGGCTTTGGGGAACTGTTGGGGGACTTCAGGGACCACAATATGGGCTGTACGTAGACCATGAGCTGCAATTTGCTCACCCACAATCTATGTTTTATGTGATTTTTTGTAAAAATTGCTCACAAAATATGAGAGAATAAGGACATCCGTCAAGACATCTGTCATGTATGACCATTACATATTAAGCAGCACCATAACTATTGTGCTATGTAGTGGATTCCAACCAGCCCACACCCCCACAACCCCACTTACCAGTAAGTAGCCAGTGAAGTTGACTGGCTGTTCTCCTGTGATCCCCTATGGGTCTGTCCTCCTGTCGATCAAAAAGCAGCTGCCTGTCATTTCCACCCTCTCCCATGAATGGTCTCCAGCATGACAGGCAGAAAAAAGACCCCTGTTACAAATCTCCTTTGTACTGGAGATCACTTACATTAGTAGGGTTAGGAACATCAGGCATATGCCTCTTGATCAACGGGGGAGCTGACCCTGTCTATCCCTGTGGCTGCTTACCAGTAAGTGGGGTTTGAGAGACTTTCACAGTCTCTACATAGCCCCTAACCACAGGGATTCCAGACACTTTTTTTTCTTTGTTTAGAAAATCTGAAACTATAAAGGTTGCTCTTACACAGAACTTCTTGAACCCATTCATAGAGGTTTGGTTTTGCCATAAGGGGCAAACATCCTTGTACCCTCCATCCAAACAAGCCAAAGAATTAAAATGTAGTTTCCCCTTCCAAAATATCATATTAAAAGCAGGTAGCACAAAGTCCCTTTCTACCTTAGCAGGCATAATAATAAAAAAATACTATAATTGTATATTTCATTAATTTCTGATAAATAAAAGTTATTTCCATTTGCTGATTTCTTGATCTACCAGCTAGGGCATATTTAAGAGTCTACACATCTTTATTTGTTCTCTACTGGCATTTTGTTGGTTAGTCAACACATAAGTAAATCTCACTGATTCAATAGGTCGATTTTATTCAGGAACAACAACAAGACCCAGACAATTATTTGTTTAATTGATGCATACCCGTCAACATTTCACAGATGAAAATTGGGACATGTGTGGCCAAGCAATAGCAGCAGGTGGGCAAGATGCAAAAATTATTGATAAGGATAAGGAGGAGCAGACAAGCTAGGAGAGGGAAAGGTAAGATTCTGTCTCCTCTGCCCCCTAATGAGCTAATTGAGTCAAACTACTTCTGCACTTTGAACTCCATTTGCAGCAGTTGAAGTAAGCTGAGGACAAAGGGGGAAGTGGAAGGAGGAGAGAGAAACTGGGACATTTTAACAGCAAAAGTGGGAAGACAAGGGATTCACTGAGAGTATCCCTGTCAGATTGAGACAGTTGGAGGTTATGTTAATGGTTGTTGTTGTTTTGTGGCTTCAAGTCATTTCTGGCTTATGGTGACCCTAAGACAAACCTCCCACAAGTTTTTTTCAGGCTGAGAGTATGTGGCACACCCAAGGTCACCTAGCAGGTTTCCATGGACAAGCCGGGAATCAAACCCTGCTCTCCAGGGTCATAGTCCAATGGTCAAACCAGTACATCATGCTGGCTCTTTATGTTAATAGACTACAGTGTTATTTTGTGTATATTCTTACTTAATATCCCCTTTAAGGTTAAGGATCCAGACGTGTTCTGCTCTGGATAAATTTGAGGCCAATAGCCTTCATCTTACCCATGGTGTTTGGCTTGGGCTCTTCTGCCAAGATATGGAAGTGGGGAGGGGCAAAGATTGAGAGTAAGTAGCCCAGTCAGCTCTCTTTTGGCAAGATGCAAGTCCTATTGCTCTTTTAGTTCAATGTGTAATCTTTATTATTTGTTGGGATACTTCAGGGAAATGTAGTCTTAGTAGCCAATTGGACCCACCCAAACCCATTTAAACCGGGATAGATAGTAACTTTGTGAACTGCCAGCCAGCTTAAAGGTGGTGGTAAGAAATTCCTGAAAAAGCTCAAGTATACCACATAATCAGTAAACTGTTTGGAGATGAACAGCAAAGATCACTGGCCCAGACTGCTGAGTCTATATTTTACATGTATATATCAATCCCCTTCAAATTCAGTGTAGTAAGGGAACTGCATTTTGTCACTGATAGGAAAAAGTTTTAAAAGTGAACAATAGATCAACTGAGAATTTGAACTAGCATTTCCTAGATTTTTACTGGGATCTGGTAGTCTGTCTAAAATTTTGTTCTTCATCTTCCTCTTCATATTTTTCTGATTATGTTTTGGTTCTGTTTTGAATGGCTGAACCCCAAATGAAGTCTTTCTTCTCAACTGAATTTGACATGCTGGATTTTTAAGACAGATGGTTAAAATAAGATTTCCTCTTCCATTCAATCATGTTCTGACCTCTTTAGGGGCATTGGTTTTGATAATAGATGAAGCTTTCACCGTTAATAAGCATTTCCCTTGTTGTTCTCTAAAGAGTCATTCATTAGAAAATGACAACAGTCATGTGCCCTTAAAAGTACTCTTGAACTCAGCTCAGGGGATGACCAGACATTCTTGTTAATGCCTGAGGGCAAACTGCTCATTGAATTCTTAGTGTCAATACTGGACACAAAGACTTTGACCTATAATTTTACCCAAAGCTTCTCAGCCAGAACAGCTCTTAATCAAAGATGGCTACTCTGTCCCTCCTCTAGTGAATTTTATTCCCAGAAAAGAGGGACAGCTTCCCCCACTGTGCCTTCTTGTCTTCCTTATTGGATGTAATGCCAAGCTGAACATCAGTCAGGATGGAAATCACTTATGTGGAAGCATCCCAGCTTGGCTCAAGCAACAGTTAATGTGTTTTAGGGGGTTAGATGGGTTGGTGGGTGGGGAGGATGGGTTATGTTTTAACTGCTTTTAATGTATTTATGTACTGCTGTAGTACCGCCTCGATCCGTTGGGAGAGGCGGGATATAAATAAATGTTGTTGTTGTTGTTGTTATTATTATTATTATTATTAACTGTGATCACCAACATCATTACTAGTATAAGGCTGCTTTAATATTTTACTGGTATGGGATGGTGTATCCAGGCAGTCTGTTTTGCTCAAACCAGCAGCATGTGCACATTGATGTACAGCCTCAAAAGCTTAGCAAAGCCATGGCAATGACGGTTGGGAAAAGTGCAATTGAGATCAGATAGAGATATCTCCCATCTGAAGTGGCTGTTATTTGGCACAGTGGCTAAACATGATTGTCGCCAAACCTCGACCTAGAAAGTATGAAGGAGATGAGAACACAAGGCAATGGCAGTGACCCAATGTTCAGCATAGAGAAATATTGGTTTATTGACATAGCAACAACAGGAGGCCAGAATTCTAGTGTTATACTAGGCCTCCCAGGGCCCAAACCTGAGACTTAGGAGATGGTTCCCTTATGATGCCATAGAGGAACAGATCTTGTGATGTCACACAGGGCAGGCCCAGCTGAAATGATTAAGCATGATATATTAAGCATCAACCACAGCTGCTCAGAGCATAACATTTAACAAAATATTCAGTACTATTGGTAGTCTCACAGTTTTAGGACCGTTTCACACTGTACAGTTATAGCATGTCAGGCTGGCTTCGATCTTCCTACCATGTAATGCCATGTAACACTTTGATGTTTGAAAATGGACTTTACTGTGTTGTAGGGGGATGATGGGATCAGGTGAGAAACAGTGAAACAGTGCTGTGAACGAGAGAATGTTGTTGTAACAAACCTTTGATAAGGATGAACAAGTGCAGCTGCAAGGTTGGACAGAGGTTCCAGCTTCAGATTAAGAAATTCCAAGTTCAAAATTAGAAAATATGCTATCAGAAATCTGAGCCTGACTGGATTATTATAACAGTCGAACAAGTCTTCTAGAGCCTACTGCCCATGTTGACTGAAGATGCCAGAAACTGTGTGTATATATTTATGTGCCTTCATGTTACCTGCCAACTTACAGTGACCCCAAGCACTTCATAGCAGTTTCTTAAGCAAAGAATACTCAGAGGTTGCTTTACCAGTTCCTTCCTCTGAAATACAGCCTACAATACATGACATTAATTGGTGGTCTCCCATCCAAGTAGTAGTCAGGGCTGACCATGCTTACTTTTCCAAGATTAGACCTGGTGCCTTATAGAGTATTTGGGTGCTGCTAGAAACTGTAGTGAGTTAGGGGAAGAGGCAGTCAACTTTATTCCTTTGTTTAAGACCAAATGCACTCAAGGCATCTAAGAAATAATAAATCAAGAACTTGTTTTGAAAAAAATAAGTCAAGGAGTTGAATTTATATGCTCCCCATACTTTTGATCGTTGAGTGACTTGTTAAACAGCTGCATTCTTTTCACATATATTCTGCAACCACTCCCTGGCTTGTTTCCTTTCCCACTTTTTGCTTCTCTGAATGTGCCATGTGGCAATCCATCCAATTTCACACCCTATTATAGCTGAGAGTTCTTTTCTTGCTGCAGTGTTTTTTTTAACATGCCATGAAGCTCCAAGACAATCACATTTTATGTCTTGTGACCCATTATGGAAGAAGAAGACATTACAAATACAAATCATAGTTCATTTGCTTTACAGTCTCTTAAGGTTAGCATGATATAGCAAGGATAATTTCATCACTCTTGCTTAGTCTGACAATTATTGCAGTTAGACTGAAAGCGATCACACTTTAAGAGGCTTTAAAGATTTCACTCAATTGGGAATCTGAGCTTTACTTGCAATTTTCTTAATTAAAGTTGTGCCTCAGTAGCCACAGAGGAGTAGTTCAGGATTATGAGTTGGATTTTTTACATTATCTAACAGGGTCATGGATTGTCTAAATGAAGAGAGAAAAACTCAGCATTAACTTAAATGAGCAAACAATAACATTTGCAAAACAACAGTATTTTATTTTGCAGTTTTGTCCTACCTTATTCCAAACTTTATTTGCTCTACTCTATTAATACAAAGACTTCTGATGGTTTCCCTGATAGAACACAATTTTGAGATGTCATTAGTAAGAGAATAATAACATCGACAACAACAGTAATCATAATAATGGCCTAGATCCTACATAACTTCAGTGTATTGTAAATATCAACCAGTGAGGTTGCATTATGCAACACTATACTGAATACCAATATAGCACAACGTATGTGGACCAATGGTTCATATGCATGGCTGAAAACCCATTGTACAATTGCATAAGGCAATGCACAAAGGCAATGCACAGAAGCAATGCATATTCATACACTGTTCTGTGTATCTTAATGCACCACTCCACATGCAATGGACCACATGCACACGCTTTTGCCGCTGTCAGCTGGATATGACAATAGCACACTGTCCAAAGAAAATACTCCTCCTGTGTAGCACAACTTACATCTGCATATATCACTAACAGGTTAATGGCCCATAGTTTCCAAATTGCAGCCACCATAACAGCCTTCAGATTATTTGGTGAGAGTTCTCTTAACTACCATTGGCGGGGGCAGCACAATTTGGCTAAAACTGGGTGTCAGACAGTGGGAATGTAGATTTCATTAAGTGCTATCTCCTTGTCCCTATCTCCTTGTCCACGAAAATTTCAGATGTGCAAGCAATGATAGGGAAGGTGAGCACAAACCTAGCTTTCTATGCTTCTAAAAAGTCCGACCAATATGAATAAATACAGCTTGGCTCCCAGCTTAGACCAGTGTTATTCAGGCAATTCAAATTGGTACTTTCTTTTATCTCCAAAGAGCTAAAAGCACCAAATTTGCAGGTTGCTTCACTATATTCCTTCAGCTACCCAATGAAACATGTCGGAGTGATAGTGTCTGTAGATTACAGAATCACAGAGTTGGAAGAGACCACAGGGGCCATCCAGTCCAACCCCTTTCTACCATGCAGGAACCCATATCAAAGCACTCCATTTAACAGATGGCCATCCAGCCTCTGTCTAAAAGCCTCCAAAGAAGGAGGAGACTCCACCACACTCCACTGAGGCAGCAGCAGATTCCACTGCTGGACAGCTCTGACTATCAGGAAGTTCTTCCTGAGGTTCAAGTAGAATCTCTTTTCCTGTCATTTGAATCCATTGTTCCTTGTCCTAGACTCTAGAGCAGTGGAAAACAAGCCCATTCCTTCTTCGACATCCTTTAAAATATTTAAACATTGCTACTATGTCCCCTCTTATCCTTCTCTTCTGCAGACTAAACATACTTAGCTCCCTAAGCTGCTCCTCATCGGGCACGGCTTCCAGACCCTTCACCATTTTGGTCGCCCTCCTCGTCTGGACAGCTTCTAACTTGCTAATACCCTTCTTGAAATGAGGTGCCCAGAACTGGACGCAGTATTCCAGATGAGATGTGACCAAAGCGGAACAGAGTGGTTCTATTAGTTTAGGCAAAGTGTAGTCCATGGGCCACATGTCCCCCAGGCCCTCAGGGCCTACCGGAGGTCAATTATTTTTTGTAAAAAACTATAGGTTTCTTTTTCTTTCTTTCTTTTTTTAAAAAAGACTCAAAATTCCCTCCAGGGGTTGGAGGACATTTTTGCCAGGATAGGCATGTGTTAAAACTGGTTTCCAGCTTAGACCAGTGTTATGCCAGTATAATTATAACAGTAGGACCAACTCTAAGTTTGAGGGCAGAACTTGGAAAGAATGTATTAAAAATAACAACATTATTCATGACAGGCTACTTCTTTTCTTTTCTTTTCTTTTTTTAGTAATGAGGGGCAATATCATTACTTTTGTCTTACTTTAATGGAAATGTAAAATATGCACAATGAATAATGCTTATGGGTTGTTGCAAAAACATTTGGGCCTTGTTGGTTATTTGGAGCCATCATTCATGACACTTTCTTCTCTACTATGCCAAGCTGACAATGGAATGCCCTTAAGTTCCCAGGTGAAATAAGGAACAGGGCTTCTGAACTTTAAGATACACATTAAGATATGCATTAAGATATGCAGCTTGAATAGAAATCTCCTCTTCTATACAACTATTGAGAGCCAAGCCACTTCCGCTCTAGACTGTTATAGTGCTATGATTCCACTTTCAACATCCTACGGAATGCTAGGGTTTGCAGTTTCAGGAAGGGCCCCTCCTGAAACTGCAAACCTCAGGATTCCATAGGATGTTGAAAGTGGAATCATAGTGCTACAACAGTCTAGTGCAGAAATGACCCCAGTGTGGTGTAGTGGTTTTGTACTGGACTTGGACTGTGCGGACCAGGGTTCAAATCCCTGCTTGGGCATGGAAACCCACTGGGTGACCTTGGGCAAGGTCATACTCCCTCAGCCTCAAAGGAAGACAAAGGCAAACCTCTGAACAAATCTTGCCAAGAAAAAGTTCATGATAGTTTCATCTTAGGGTTACTAGAAGTCAGAAACAACTTGAGGGCACACAGCAACAATACAACCATTCAAGGTATAGGACCTCTGCCCCTTATTTCACCTGGCAACCCTAAATACCCTCCCCTTGGAAGCCTGATTGGTGTTGACATCAGCCTCACTGTGGTGCCAAGTGTAAATTTGGCTCTTCACCAAAACTTGTGGGACCCAGCAAGTGTAGCTTGATTTGTCTGCAGACTTCTCTTTTAGTGTAAACTGTGGAATGTTTTATGGTCTGTGTCTAAGGCAGTGTTCTATTGCGTGAGATTTTGGCTTGATAGAGGCATAGAGAAACAAACATTTAAAGAAAGAAAGAAATGCTGCAAAAGAAAAATAGCATTAATGCTAACACATTAACAGAATATTATGCTATTTCCTGCTAGTGAAATGTTAAGTAAACCTCAGTACATGATTTTTCTGAGGCCCTTTCCACATGGCATTTGCCATGCGAAAGGGCGCCTGGAGTGTCACACGATTGTGAGGAGTGATCTGCTCCAGGGGCCGGCAGGCACCGATCGCGAACCTTTTCATTTTCAGCTAGAAGCTGAAAATAATGCATGATCACGCATTGGTCCTGGGCCCCGCGCGCACTTACCTGGTGTGCGGAGCCTCCAGAGCCACGCCAGTTGTGCTTCCAGTCCCAGCACAGCCTGGGAAGGTCCCAGGCTGCAGTGTGGATGGAAGAGGCGGGGCTCTCACGTGAGCAAGCAGCTCGTGTGGAGCCAAAGGACTCCGGACGCGAGAGCCTCTCGCCAGAGGCTGCTTGCATGATCCCTGCACCCCAGTGCCGGAAAAAGGTAAGGTGCGGAAAGGGCCTGAGTAATGTTTCCAAACCCTGCTTGATGAGCTCCACTGCAACATATGTAGGATGTGTCTTCCTTCTGCATTGACTCACTGTGCTTATGTGGTCTTGGAGGGAGCAGTTGCCTGCTATACCTTTCTAGCCCTTGGGCTCCTACTACTCACCTTGTCCTTTCACCATTAAGATCTCTCTGGTGTTGACCGGAAAATTCAGTGTAAAGTATGACCAGTTGCCTTTGTTAATTGAAATATTCAGACAGACATGCTTTTGATACCATAGACCATGGTATCCTTCTGGAACGCCTGAGAGAGCTGGGAATCGGGGGCACTGCACTTAAGTGGTTCCAGTCCTATCTCTCAGGTAGATACCAGATGGTGATGCTTGGGGACAGCTGCTCCTCAAAAAAAGAGCTTAAATCTGGTGTCCCTCAGGGCGCTGTCCTGTCCCCAATGCTATTTAACATCTACATGAAACCACTGGGAGAGATCATCAGGAGGCAAGGAGCAAGGTGCTATCAGTATTCTGATGACACCCTGATATATCTCTCTATGCCTCGGATAATAGCATCGACTAAGGGTGGCTCTAAATGAATGCCTTGAAGCAGTAATGGACTGGATGACGAAAAACAGACTGAAGCTGAATCCAGATAAGATGGAGGTACTCGCTGTTAAGGGCCCTAGCCCAGGTATGGAGGTTTGTCAACCAGTCTTAGACAAGGTCACACTTCCCCTGAAAGACTGCGTCCGCAGCTTGGGGGTGCTCCTGGACTCGCCGCTTCAGATGACAGCCCAAATTAATGCGGCGGCCAGGAGTGCCTGTTATCAGCTTCGGCTGATATGCCAGCTGTGCCCCTTCCTGGACCTGGAACACCTAAAAACAGTGGTGCATGTGCTGGTAACTTCACGGCTTGACTTCTGCAATGCGCCCTACATAGGGCTACCCATGTGCTCAGTCCGGAAACTTCAATTAGTTCAGAATATGGCAGCCATGTTAGTCACCGGAAGATCTAAAACTGACCATATAACACCAATTCTGAAGTCCTTACATTGGCTGCCTATTGGTTTCCAGGCACAGTACAAGGTGTTGGTTCTTACCTTTAAAGCCCTTCATGGCTTTAAAGGTACCTGCAGGATCGCCTTCTCCCATATAATCCGCCCCGCACATTAAGGTCCTCTGGAAGGAATTTACTGCAGCCGGTCAGAACTAGGTTGGCTGCAGTTACCCAGAGGATCTTCTCTTCTATCACCCCCAAGTTATGGAATGGCCTGTCGGAAGAGACCCGGCATATTACCAGTCTTGACTGGTTTTAAAAAAGTGGTCAAGACTGTTCTCTTCCGACAGGCCTTCCCAGACTAGTGCTCCACCGCCGCCCACCAACTGTCTTCTTGTTTTTAATAGTTAATATGTTTTAGGGGGTTAGATGGGTTGGTGGGTGGGGAGGATGGGTTATGTTTTAACTGCTTTTAATGTATTTATGTACTGCTGTAGTACCGCCTCGATCCATTGGGAGAGGCGGGATATAAATAAATATTATGATGATGATGATGATGATGTAGAAAATAAACACAGTAAAGAGTTAATATATAACAAAATAACACCTAGGCTGGTTCTGCGTACAGTACATAGTAACACCACAGTTGCAAACAAAGCAACACTTCTCTCTGAACTCCTTTCATATTCTCAGCTCCCTAAACCCCATTCAGATCTCCTCAGTTTCCTTTCTCACAACTCATCCTTGCTCTGCTTCTGACTCCCCTAACTAATCACTCAACAGACAAGCTTTTATGTTTTTCTCCCAAAGCCCCCTCCCTGTATTCCATGAGCTGTGACTGGCTGGCTCTATTCAGGCTTACCCAGCTTCCCACTTCTTAATGTTATACAATGCAAGGAGACCCTGCAACCTCTTTAAAAGGTGAATTGCCTGTCCTGAAGATTTCTAGGAAAGAGAGAGAAAGCCATTTTATTCCCTATTTTTGACTAGAAAAAGAGCAGTCTGTGGATTGCGGATGGATTTCAGGCTGGGAAAAAAAACACTGGGTGGAACACATGTGGTCCCAAGACTACCCTTTGCCCATCCCTGTTCACTTTGAATAAAACCACAGAATCATAGAATCTTAGAACTGGAAAGTACCACAAAGGTCAGCTAGTCTATCCCTCTGACATGCAGGAACACACAATTAGAGTGCTCCTGAAAGACCTCTAAATACAGAGAGTCCACCATCTTTTATTCTACTGTCAAACAGCTCTTACATTTTTTTAAAAAGGTCTTCCTAATGTTTACCTAGAGTCTCCTCTTGTAATTTGAATCCATCTGTTTCTGTTCTAGTTTCTGGAGCAGCAAAAAACAAACTTTCTCCATCTTCTGCACAGCATTCTTTCCTTCAGATATTTAAGAATGGCTATCATGTCACCTCTCAGTCTTCTCTTCCTGGCTTAGTTTCCAGAGCTTTGATCATACTGGGGGTCCTTCTTTGGACATATTCCAGCTTGTCAATATCCTTCTTGCACTGTGATGCCCGGAACTGGAAACGGCATTCCAGGTGAAGTCTGACCAAAGCAAACCAGAGTGGTATTACTAATTCCCTTGAACTGGATGCTATGCTCCTGTTGATACAGCCCAGAATTGTATTGGCTCTTTTGGCTGCTGCATCACACTGTTGACTCATGTTTACTGGTGGTCTACCAAGACTCCTAGATCCTTTTCACATACTAAATACCACCCATCCTCTTCCATTACATTTTCTCTGCCTACAAGTAGTGTGTATGTAAGTATGCGCATTCAAGCCACCTGTTAACTTAGGGCAACTGTATGAATAATCAGAGGTGGCTTTGTCAATTTCTTCTTCTGAGATATAGCTGATAGCACCTGGTATTTGTTGGTGGCCTGTCCAAGTACTAACCAGGGCTGACCATGCTTAGCATCCAAGATCAGATAGGATCTGCTGCCTTTAGACTGAATATTTAGGTCCCTATATGTAATACCTTATACTTATCCCTGTTGAAATTCATTTTGTTAGTTTTGGCTCAATTCTCCAGTCTTTCAAAGTAATTTGAATTCTGTTCATGTCTTCTGGGTATTAACTACCCCTCACTAATTTGGTGTCATGTGCAAATTTGATAACCATGCATTCTATTCCATCATCTAAGTCCTTTGAAAGGATGTTAAACAACACTTGGTCCAGGGCAGAACCCTGAGGAACCCCACTAAGTCATGTGGCTCCAGGACGAAGACCATCTCTGGATTCCATCTCTCAGCTAATTACAGATCCACCTAATAATAGCACTGTCTAGCCCATAGTTTATTAGCTTGCTTTCAAAAATATCATGAGGAACCTTGTCAAAAGCTTTAACTGAACTCAAGAAATACTACATTCACCGCACTCCTCTGATCTACCAGCTTTGTAACATTACCAAAAAAAGAGAGAGAAAATTAGTTTGGTGGGCCTTTTTTTTTTTTTGAGAAACCCATGCCAGCTCCTAGTAATCACAGCATTCCTTTCTAAGTGTGCAGAGGATGTTTAATGATCTGTCCTAGAACCTTTTCTGGTATTGACGTCAAACTGACTAGTAAGTATATGCTCCGTTCTCTTTTTTGCTCTTTTTGAAGATGTGAACAACATTTGGCTTTTTTCAATCTTCTGGGATCTCTGAGAATGCTCAAAGATTATTGTCAGTGGTTCTGAGATTACACATCTGCAAGTCCCTTTAGTACTCTTGGATGCAGCTCATCCAACCTGGGAGTAGGAAAGTTTCCTTTCTGCAGAAATTCAGCCTCTAACTGAAGGGGCTGCCAGAATGGCAACCAGGTTATGGTGGAGCAGGTAAGGCTCATGAGCTCAATCTGGTTTCCTCCTCTGTGTTTTTTGGGGAGAATGTGGAGAATAATTGACTAGGGCTTAAATCTGCTTGAAGTAGAGGAATAATAGAAATAGAGACAAGTTGCTAGAGTTCCCTGGTGTGTTCCCTCTTGCCTTGTCTGCTCTACTGGTTCCTTGCCCATAGACAGATATTCTCAGATCTGGCTTCACTCTCTGTCACTCTTTTCCTTCTGGCAGTTTTACTCTCAGAGCTAAACTAAAGTGCTATAGTTACCATGTCTGCATCCTATGAAGTCTTGGAGTTTGTAGTTTGGTATTAGAGCTCCCTGGCTGAAAATTTTAAAGACACCTCCCTAAATTGTGAATCCCAGGAAGGATTCCATAGTTTCTTGTCATGGCAGTTAAAGTGTAATCATAGTGCCATATGAAAGGACCTCTAGTCATGTAGTGGCAGCCAACAGACTCCTACCCTTTCCATCTATCAGCTACATAACTTCCTCTATAAATACTTTTTAATCACTTATCACCCTGGAAAGTGGATTATAATCCACAAAAGCTCATGTTATAATAAATCTGCTACTCTTAAAAGTGCTGCAAGACCTTTTTTTAAATCTCTTCACTTAAGACAGTTTCATGCCAGTTCCAGCTTCCATACTAGGGCCATATCTGCACTACACTGTTATAGTACTATTGTTCCACTTTCAACTTCCAATGGAATCCTGGGGTTTGCAGTTTAGGGAGAGGCATTTAGAATTCTCAGCCAGAGAGCTCTTTGGCCTCAGTGAACTACAAACCCCAGAATTCCACAGGATGTTGAAAGTGGAATAATAGTACTAGAACAGTATAGTGCGGAAATGGCTAAAGTCAAACTTTTTTTTAAAAAAATTGCAAGTCTCAGACCTGAAAAGGAGATGTTCTTCCTCAGGAGCTATGATGATTTTGCTAGACTGTTGTGATTTTTTTTTTATAAAAAGATAGCTAATAGCAAGTCCCATGCATACAGTTTTGACCATTTGTGCCCCACCATCATCTGCAGATTGCCATTCTAAAGTTGAATCTCTGTTTCAGTTTCATGTGACCTTCACACTCCTCCTTCTCTTTGGCCTGCTAAGTCTCTGAACATGAGCAGATGAAATAATGAAAAGCACCACTTTTCTGCTGTCCCTCTTTAATGAAAATGGAGCATTTTTGAAGCCAAGTGCCAGATGGTGTTCTCAAAGCCTGGAACTGCAGAGCCTTCGTAATTAAACCATTAAACTTGGGAATGAGAAACAGCAGTCACCTATTTCCCCCCTTCTCTTTTTTGCGGGGGGAAAGGACGAGGGTTAGTCACATAGAAGACATTCTGGCAAGCTGCATAAAGACACTTTCAAGCTCACCCTCTCATAGATCCTTTGGGAACCCAGAATGGCAAGAGGCAGTTAATTTAAAGCTAATTGAGGAATCTCTTTCCTGTCTTCACATAATAAAACTAGGTGTTGGGACTCAGCTGGTCTTTGCACTCCTGATAGGAAGGAAGGGTACAGAATAAGAGAAGAAAGATGCTACCTCATTTTCACTTCTCCCTCTCTCACAGAGAAACGCCATCTCTGCTTACTGGCTGAGCCGCAAGCTAACCTATGATGAATAGCTATTGAAAGGGAATGGTGGAATGAGGGATATAAGCCAAGGACAAAATGAATACAGTTATTGTAGATGTAGTAGGGATGAAAAGCCTATTAGGAAATACTTGGAAAATTCTTGAAAAATGTGCTGCTGGAGTATCAGGAGACCTGGATGAAGAGAATTCTGGACTGGTAAGAATTTTCACTATTTGGGACTTATTCTTCACAAAATTTAGGCATTTTTTTCTCCACAGAAACAACCTTTTCTGCACAGAAAATAGTATTATCTTTGCAGAATGTGCTTTTGCCTGTGCAAAATATGCTGTTTTCTGTGGAAAGACACCTTGTGAATTTTCTGCATAATAAGTCCCAAACTATAGGATTTTCTGCTCAGAAAGCACCATTTTCTATGCAGAAACAGTATTTTTTCCACAGAAAATCTGTTCTCTGTATAAAAAAAATATGCGTACTTTGTGCAGAATAAGTCAGAAACCATGAATATTCTTCAAAAACTGCAGGAGGAATAAAATGCCTAAAATTACTCTTGCAGTTTCCTTTGAGAATGAAATTAGTGAAAAACTGCACCCTTAAGAGAAACCACATAATGAGAGCTTGGAGCAGTTGCTATTTTTGGATCACTTCTCCTGGACCCTACCCTACCCAGCCACAGGAAAAATATGAATATTCTCCTCCCTCCAAATCAGCATAGATAGCTGAGGTTGTGAAATTCTTATTTTTAAAGTATAACTTTAAATACCTTTAGGCAAGTAAAATATTTGTATGTGTTTGTTTATTGTATTTATACACCACTCTTCAACCACAGAGGATCTCAGAGTGGCTTATAAATTGTTAATTTGACAGTTCCCTGCCCTCAGGCTTACAATCTGAATAAGAAACAGACAAGGGAAAGGGAATGGTAGTGGCTGAGGGAATTAAATCGAGCAGATACCGCCAGTTTTTCTTTCCCTCTGGGTTATGGCAGTGGCAGTTGGGAGGGAAGAAGAACCTTTCATCTACTTCTGGGCCTAGGCATGATGGAGCCATGCCTGTCTCTTCCTGATGTAATATCGTTGGAGACAAAAATCCAGAAACAAATATTTCAGAGGCTGATGACAAATCACACAGACCAGTCTTTGGCTGTCATCCATGGCCAGAAGTGTCTACTTCAGAAGATTAAGGAATCCTTAACCACTGTGAAGGTTAGCTCAGTTGTTCCCTCCTGGCCCAAATACATACAGTCTGCCCTCCCTATTTGCAGGTTTCACTTTTGCAGATTTGATTATTCATGGATTATTTGCTGTCACCTCTGCTGCCTCCCTACGCCAATTTTAATAGGGACTGCAAGCCTCGTGAGACTGGGAAACTGTGAATGAGGCTTGTACATCCCTGTTACATCCCTGTTAAAAATGGTGTGGGGAGCAGTAGAGGTGGCAGTAAGCCCCACCAGCCACCCACTTCTGCCTTGTAGAGGAACCCTGATGCCTCAAAGTAATCCATGGTGGGTTGAATATAGTAATCGTACTTTTTTGTGTGTTAATTATGGTTCGGGAGGGTCAAGAGTTATTCATGTTTTTTTCACTTTCACAGGGGTCCTGTACCCCTAACCCTAGCGAATGTAGAGGGATGACTGGGGAAATCTCCAGGCAGGGCAACCTATCTGTTCAGAGACCTCTTGATATGTCAGAAGAAATCTCTTCAGGTATAGATCACCACGGACAGTCTTTCCACTGGTTCTAGTGCCCAAAATGAAGGTTTCTGAAGACATTCCAAGGGTAGATTTGGCTATTCTTGGACCTTCAGGCTCCAAAGCCTCCTACACTTGCACCAGTTTAGAGTCCATCATCTCCCTCAACCTGGAGCTGTCAGTTTTCTCTCCTACTGGAAACATATTATAAAAAATTGAACCTGAACAACCACAAAAAGAAAAAGGCCAGCCTCTAAACAATTCCATGGTTGCCAGAGCAAAGCTGAAGTGAATTTGAAAATAGATCATATTCTGCATCCTCACTTAGGATTGATCTCATAGTCAGTACATCATTTGTGTTACTTTACAGCCATGAGGACTAGAAATTTTCATAACCAAAGAATGAAGGTCTTCCTATAGTTCAACTAGGAAATTCACTTCCAAAGAGAAAAACACCATGTTAGATAGATTTAAAAGGGGGACAGACAAATTCATGAGGAATAAAACTTATTGCCATGGTGTCTACTAGTCACAATGGCTGTGTGTTATCCCCAGGGGCAACGTGGCTCCCAATACCACTTACTGAAGAAGGTAAGCAGGAGAGTGCTACTGTACCAGGTCCTGCCTCCCAAAGTCTGGCTGCTGTGAAAACAGGCTGCTGCATATAGCAGGCCTTTGGCCTGATCTAGCATAATTCTTCTATTTGTTTCTCTGGGCATGTTCGATGTATCCTGGCTTTCTGAGATGGAGTCAAGCTTGGGATGGCTTAGAAATAAAAATATAAATCAGAATCCACAATTAAGATTAAACTTAACGATATCAAACAGAGATTAATGTCTGCGTAGAATCAGAACAGATGTATAGCCCTGCTTGTGATAGAATCATAGAATCCAAATAAGTAACCATCAGATGCAAGAGCTGTAGTCCACCATTTCTCAAAGGTTGGAAAAGGTTGTGGCACCATATGTGCAGACTAAAAGACAGAGATATAATCAAGGCAATTCAGTGTGCCCCCTTTTTTCTTTAAACTTTTAAATATATTCCTGAAATTCAAGTGTAGTACAAAATAAGTATGGCCACATGTTTCAGGACAAAGCATGCCAACTAAGTCAGTATACTGCAAGCAGATTAACAGTCATAAGCATCAAAAATTAACTTTTAACTAAAAATTAACTTTTTAGATTACAATGTCTAGAATTCCTCATCCAGCATGGCCACTGGCCACAACTCTGAGACTTTTAGTACAAAACGTAGCTTTTCTAAATTCAGTGATGGGGTTACTCATCAGGAACTTTGTATGTCAGTGCAGACACAGAGGATGAGTGTTAAGTGAGTCAATGCATCAGAAGAAAGAAAAACAGAAATTCTTGAGCAGGACAGAAGAGTATCAAGCAAAGGATTTGGTATGATTAATTTTACCCTCTGCTCTCTCTGAAGCAAGTGAAAACCCAAGTGAATAATCAAGGTGGTAAAACTTGGAACACACAATAGTTCATTTGGGGGCACACCTCAGAGAATGAAGCTCCCATAAGACCAGGTTGGGAGTAAGAAGAGAAGGAATACAGACGAGATGGTTCCACTGAGACTCATAAGATACCTGAGTGATATGTGAGCTGCTTTGGCATGTCTGCTTCCTGTGCAGCTGCATAGCATGCAAACTACCAGACAGAAGGACTGCTTGTCTACTGTTTGAATCCAGCTGCCCTGAAAGGCTAAGTGAAATGTTTGGAATAGCAATGGGAAACTACAGAATCTGGAAAAGTTACCTTTTAAAAAAACTCAAGCTATCAGAACCTCCAAGCTAACATTGTCAGTGCTCCTGGGGCACCCTGAAAGACATGGTTCAAAAAAGGATTTTTTCCAAGCACAGGAATATGGAAAGCCCTGCTGGGCCAAGAGGACCCCTCTATTGGGCCAGAGCCTGCCAATTTTAGGTTTGAATGAGAGGGCAGATTAGGGCATCCCTCTGCCTTTGTTGTAGCAAACACAATTAAAGCCCAGGTCTCATTACTCACCTTTTTACTCACTCTGCAGTTGGGAACGGGCATGGTATTGTCAGTAAATACTGCCAATTTCCTTTGGGCAGGGAAGAGGTCAAGAGATCTATAGCTCCCTTCTTCCCTGGAACATTTCTGTCTTTAACTGCATTATTGTATAAGAAGTACATATATGCATCTCCCTCAATCTCTCTCATGGCCCTGAAACACTTGTTCCTGTTGCACCATGGATGATCCAGCCTCTCCAGCTTAGCTGGTTGGTTTTCATCACATTTCAGCCAGGCAAGGCATACTCCCATACTTTGAGGACCTCCTAGCTTTAGTTCTACAAAAAGCTAAACAATTGTGGGATGGTGATGTGCAATGGATATGGGAGGGAATGATCTGTAAGTACTTTGAATGTCAGAAAGGTTGGAGTCTTCCAGATGGGGTGACTATTGCTAATTGCTGTGGTATTTGTTGCTGTAATTCTCAGGGGACTTACCTTTAAATAAATAAGTCAGAATCATCCAGAGTATACTATTTCCAGTTTCTATCTATGGGTGCTGAAGCTGGACAGTGTAGACAGGTGACAGGAAGAAAATCAGCTCATTTGAAAAGTGGTGCTGGAGAAGATTCTATGCATATTATGGACTGCTAAAAAGAAAAATGAATGGGTTTTAAAGCAAATCAAGCCTGAACTCTCACTAATGAAGGTGACAGTACTGAGACTGTCATATTTTGAACATTATCGTGAGATGATGTGACTCATTGGAAAAGACAATAACACTTGCTAAAGTGGAAAATAGTAGGAAAATTGGAAGACTCAATGAAGGAAGCTACAGTCCTGAGTCTCCAAGACCTGAGCAACGCTGTTGATGAGATGGTGTGACTTGGAGGTCTCTTCTTTGAAGGGTGGCCACAAGTCACAGTCATCATGATGCCAAAGAACAACAATGTCCTCGAGGTTTTTAAAAAATAACCAGACCACATTTATGTTGCTCTGGACTATTCATTGGCAATTCATGGCAACAGAAACAATATGTTATTTCCTCCCAGAGGATGAATTCTGCCTCCCCTCCCCATTCAAGGACATATAGCTAAACAAAAAAGCCCTCTAGGACTTGCATAGCTCAACTTTTGCAGTTCACATGGTGTTCCTTGGTCACTAACTTCTCCTTTTTGCTACTGTTGAGAGGGGAAAGGGGGACAACTTGCAACAGGGATGTTCCCTTGCAATTTATATAAGGGATTTTAGACTACTGTTCAAAAAAAGGCACACTCAAATTTGTTCTCACAACATCCAGAGTCAATAACGAGCACAGGCACTCAAGATGTCTGAATGATGATTGCCCAAGTTGTCCTCAGTGTCATAAGATCTAAATGAAGATTGACCAAATTGGCTACAACGTCACATGGCTTCCTTCATCCCTTCCTCACACTATCTTTTACAGGGACTAAAAAACCTGAAGAGGCTGTGAGTGGATGCAAAAGTTCTCACTTCTTAGCACTAATCTGGAATATCCTACATATCTCAAATAGCATGTGACACTTCTAAAAGATTCCTGGAAGTACAAAAGAAGTTTAAAATAAAAAATCCAAAATCCTAAATTCTGGGATCTTTTGGCTTCTAGAGCATGAATCCTGGAAAACTTCCCTGTTCCTCCCAATTCCCTTGCATTTATTAACAAATATAAGAAAACAAATTTAAAAAGTGATAATGGTGAGCTTCATCATCCTAAACATCTGGCTAAACTCTTGATTTTTGGCATATCTTCCAGAATTTCACCAAGAAAAATAGGTGCCGTGGTTTCAATTACATGAATGAGTGGTTTATATCATAGTCATGTGAGTAGCCCAAATGGATGAACATCCTTCATGGCTAATGCTGGAATGAAATTGCATTTCAGAGACATATTTCCCTAAAGATTAGGATATATATTTTATTATTTAAATAAAAGAAGCTGTGTATTCTTCTTTTTCACGCAGCTTATCACATTGATACAAGTTCAGTGCAGTAGCAACACAGTGAAAGGCAATTCTTCGGGCCCGCTAAATAGCTAGTGGGTTCCCTTTCTTCACTTTAAGTTAATGTTTGTTTATGGTTAACACAGGGTGAAACAACTTCACCCAGCAAAATTTACAATGAAAAAAAATTCCAGAAGGCAAACTGCATGCCTGCCCCCCACCATTGTACACCCACACACACACATACACATACATACACATATACACAGGTCTTCCAGACAGGGCAAATGTGTCAGGAGGTGGTAGTATTTGTCACTGTACATCTCAATCAGTGGTGGCTGAAGGTGCCTGTGCCACAGAAACAGTGATTTCCAGGATGCAGAACCTTCTTCCAAAGTAAGTCCAGCATTTTGGATAGCAATTCTAAAGCTAGCCAATACTTAGAATGGATTCTACATTGTCAATCATGCATTTTCCAGGCTCCTCTCACTCGTTTTGAGTATTCTAAAGTTACGGTTTTCCTAACCAAAAGACAAGCCTTTTAAAATGATACATTTGTTTGCATGTGAATTTAAGTAGGTGTGTTCAACTCTCCTGAACCCCCCCCCCTTTAATGTTTTTATTTTTTAAAAAAGCAATCTCTAGAATCTTAGCTGTGAAACAGTAGGCTACTGGGCTGAGAACGATCATGCCCATAGTCAGCTTTGGTCAAATCTCCAAGACTGGGAAATTGAAGGATGGGGATGTTGTTGGAACCCTTCCTCAACTTTTCTCACGTGCACTAGTGCACACATATGGGAGTTGATCTTACCTGAGCCCAGGAGTGTCTTGCTTATGCACTATGGAAGTGTATCTCAAGCTATTTGATGTAGGGTCTAGAATTTTCCCTCCCAATGTGCAAGGAACGGGTACCACATTTATATTTATTGGCTACAATGGTTTCTTTCTTTGCTAGACACCTGCTAGGGGCTCAGAGACCAGAACCAGTCCATGGGCCACCACTTTGTGTAGCACTCCACTAAGGTGGCATGCACAAAACTCAAGATATAGTATAATGTATCTCTATCTGTTTCCTTGGAACAAGATCAACTCCTCCTCACACACACAACAAATAATATGTTGCTTTTGAATTCTAGATCCAGTTCTGGGGCAGAGGTAATCTAAGCATCTAGCATTTTAACTGACTGTAGTGTTTGTCAGATAATGTATTGTTTTTAATGATTTGATGGGTTTGTTACCAACACAGGAGCCAACATGCCAACACTGTACATGTCCTGATTCTGAGTTGCAGGGAAATTATATCATGACTAATGCAATCAACAGCCAATCACCAATACATACATCCTGTAATGTATTGGCTCTCAGAATAGTTCCCGTGAGCCTGATACTCAAAAGAATCTACATATGTATAATATAGGTGATGAGCAGGCTGCCACAACTGGCTCATTACTAAAGATATGTATACAGCATTGGTAGCTATAATCAGAGTGGGAAAAGACATATGGTATCTTTCTAATAGATGCAGCGAGAGTATAATATTGTGTATTTGCACCATGGTTTTTCTCCAAATGGTGCATGATTTGAGTCTGAGATTCAACAAAAAAAGTTAATATTTATGAATGTATTCGGATGACCCTATACATGGGCTACTCACCTGAGGAAGTTGGAGTTGTAAGCAGTAATTGTCAGATCATCTGGAAGATATGGCACTTGGAAGTTCTGTAGATAAATTAACCCCATTCAGGTAATTCAGGCAAGCTTTGCTGCCCTTCAGCAAGCATATATATTCAAAGATCTGCTCAGACCTTCCCCTCCAAGTCTTTGCATTATTCATGAAAAAGAAATGGGACTGTGCATTTAGATCTCATTTCTGATGCTGCTTAGCATCCACATGATCAGTATCCATCTGAAGGAAGAGGGCTATGCATGTGCAGACATGTGTGTGCAGGTCTCCTTCACATTATTTTCAGCCCTGGTCATCCTTGGCTCCTGCTCATGGGGAGAAGGCTTAATGATTGTGGAGAAAACTTACAATATTCTCACTAACACTGAAAATGTGCTATCATCAGTGGATGTGATACTTGCTCCAAGTGTACTACAGATACATGAAGAAGATGACATCTAAATCAAGGGTGGAAAACATGCTAACCTCCAGATGTATTTGGATTATAACTCCTAGCACCATGGATGACTAGATATGGTGGATGAGGTTACTGGAAGTTAAAGCCCAGCTTCACTAGGAGGGCAACAGGATCTCAGCCCCTGTCCTAGATAGACCTGCTGAATGCCTGAAAAGAGTTAGAGACAGTGAAACTGAGAGATCAGTGGACTCACTCAGATCAGAAGACCTCAGTGAGATTAATATTCTCTCCATTTTCTGAAACTAGTACAAGGTACTCCCTACCTGTCAGTTAAAACTACCTTGTAGGGTAAGATGATGATGGTACTCTGATGAACCACTTGTTTGCTTCCACTTTTTCCCTGTTTATAAATTTGTAAACAAGCAAATACAGGTATAACTCAAATAACAAAGCAGATGTGTTCGTCAGCATTATTTATTTAACAGAAAATAACATGGACAGAATAAAGGTAAGTTCCTACACCACAAAAAAAGAAGAGCTTATCTGCTGTTCCCTTTTCTCTAGATTTGGTAGGGAAATAAGAGTAAGAGATTCTGGACATAGCTGCTGTTTATGTTGCCTGTTGTAGGCAGGCACACCTAGCTACAGGAAGCTTGGCCTGAGCAGAATTTTGCTCTTTTCCAGCTCAAATTTTGTTTGTTGTATTATTTACTGGAAACACTTCTCTGAAATCCAACCCTGAAAGTCTATTGCTCCAGCACTCCTTTGCTATCCTGCCAATGTTAATGCTGCTTAAAAACTTCCAGCTAGACAGAAGAATTAAAATACGCAGGGCAAGCATAAAAAAGGAGCTTCCCTGTCTGATGCTTTGTTAACTGAGATGTGCCTGTATTACAAAAGCACCTTAAGTCTCTGGTGCTTTCTTTTCCAAAGGAAATGAAACCCAACATTTTCATTTGGACCTGTGGCACAAAATCAAAAGGCATGAAGCAGCTATTCCATCTTTTCCTCCATAACAAATTATTTTGTGGAAGGAGGGAAGAAAGAGGCAATCGGAAAACATACAGTTAGCCCCCACAAGTGGAAGAAATTGTTCCTTGAACCTCCTTTAAAAGAGCTGAATGAGGCGTGGCAATTGTGCAATAAAAGATTCATCTGGAAGTTTTCCTTATGTTAAATCTTCAGTTTAGGTGTGCACAAAAGCAATAACCAGTAATAATGATTTCCACACTCAGGCCTGAGAAACCCTTGAGAAAGAGAGAAGAGGGCACTCATGCCAGGCAGTCATTAAATGAAGAAGTGGAGGCACCATGTGCCAAGCATAGGGAATGTGTGAAATGGGAATAAAGCATGAAGGTCAAGCTATGAAAAATGGAAGGCACATGTCAGACAGGAAAAGGACTTTTTCTGCCTTGCTGGCACCAGCTGCCTAGAGGGACTTGGGAATGGTTGCCCCTGCTGCCTGCATGCCCTGCGAGACCCAGCAACTGTGTGTGTGCCTGGCATCATGCCCAACAACAAGCAGTGTTGTTGCAATACAAAGAGGGAAATAAAGTTTAGGACACAAGTCGGGTCTGGGTCATTTTAATGCCCACTGCCCGGTGACTGAAAAGAAATGACTCAGTGTCAAATTTATCCTCTCTCACTCTTCATTTTATTTTTTATTTTTGTCATTCATTTGTTCTCTTTGCCTCAGTCCCTTCCAGCTTCAGGCTCCTCTTGAGCATGTAAAAACAACATCCCTGTCCAAATGAATTCCGTGCCTGCAGCACTGCTGGCCTGCACACTTGGAGCTGTTTGAATTTTTTTGGCAGCTTTTGCCTATGGCCTTTTATGATGATGATGGGAGGGAAGAGCTCTCTCTCCTATCCTCCCTGAGTTTCTCTGAAAAACAGAAAAAGGGCAAAGGATCCATTAAAAATTCATGGCTACTGAATAATAGAAATTTCAGTCTTTTGATTGCACAGGGCACACCAAGTAGCCTTTTGTTCTTATGCAGCCAGTTTCATAGCTGGATTTTCAAGAGTTCAGGAAACAATACTGCAAATGTTGGGTACTAAAAAAAATAAATAAACAAAATAAAAAGATGTCAGCTTACTGGATTGTTTGCATGCTATTGTCTCCTATCAGCCTTAATTTGGGAGGGCGCAGTTTAGACATGCCCTTTACCCCCACCTCCAGTCTCCCCCTCACTTTATCCAAACAATATCTATGCAGCGTTCTAATATCTGTAGTGAAGGGGAGGGACATTTATGGCCAGCTTGAGCATACAGGCTCAGGTGAGATCAAGAATAATCAGTGATAACTACTTCACTGCATAGGCTTGGGAAACACCCGAGAAGCAAGGAAAAGGGCACCCATGCAAGACAATGGTTAAACTGAGAGGAAGAGGCAAATGTCAGACAGAGGCAGCATTGTGGAGTGATCTGAGTGTTGGGTTAGGACATCAGGATTCAAATCCCTGCTTGGCCATGGAAACCCACTTGGTGACCTTGGGCAAGTCACATTCTCTCAGCCTCTGAAGGAGGTAATGGCAAACTTTCTCTGAACCAATCTTGAAAAGAAAACCCTGTGACAGGCTTAGGCCTTAGGTGTGCCATAACTGAGAAAGAACTTGAAAGCACACAACCACAATAATATGTCAAGCAACAGAATTCTTCTGCCTAGCAAACATTGGCTCTCTGAGGGAGGAGGAGTCAGAGTCAATTGAAGGTCTCCTGCCGTCTGAAGTGGGAAATGAGTGCCAGTACTCCCTGTCCATCACAGTCTCCCATTGCCAACAACAGCCCAACCTCCCTCGCCTGTGCTGTTGACACTCTGGCCATTTCCGCACTAGACTCTTATAGTGTTATTATTCCAGTTTCAACATCCTGTGGAAACCTGGGGTTTGCAGTTTAGGGAGGGGTCTTTGAGGCCCCCCCTAAACTAGAAACCTCAGGATTCCATAGGATGTTGAAAGTGGAATAATAGCGCTATAAGAGTCCAGTGCAGAAATGGCCTCTCACTTCTTGAGGGTAACACAGAGAAGGTGGAAAGACTCTGCAGATCCCTCAGAACCCAGCAATGCTGGCAGATTGTTTGAGGAAATCACCTATGCCATAGAACAACAACAATTTTCACAGGACACTCTACGTCTATAGTCTCTGGTTTGAAGAGGTCAAAGTGGTAAGCCCACCACTGTTGGCAATCTTCTGTCTGAGGTAGACAACATGCCTTATTTAATGGGTGGCTCATTCCAGATAGGCGTATTAGATACACTGACATGGTGCTTTTACTATAATGAGCTCAAGGAGCATACAGCATGGCCCACTTCCTCCCCTCTTCATCTTCACAACAACCATGTGATGCAGGTCAAGTTGAGAATCATAGAATCATAGAAATGTAGAGTTGGAAGAGACCACAAGGGCCATCCAGTCCAACCCCCTGCCATGCAGGAAAACCCTCAAAACACTCCCGACAAGTGGCCATCCAGCCTCTGCTTAAAAACCTCCAAAGAAGGAGACTCCACCACACTCTGTGGCAGCACATTCCACTGCCGGACAGCCCTGACTGTCAGGAAATTCCTCCTGAGGTTCAGGCGGAATCTCCCCTCCTGCAGCTTGCATCCATTGCTCCTTGTCCTGGTCTCAAGAGCAGGAGAAAACAAGCCCACTCCCTCCTCGACATGACATCCCTTCAAATATTTAAACATGGCTATCATGTCCCCTCTCAACCTTCTCTTCTGCAGACTAAACATACCCAGCTCTCTAAGTTTGTCCTCATAGGGCATGGCTTCCAGGCCCCTCACCATTTTGGTTGCCCTCCTCTGGACCTGCTCCAGCTTATCCATATCCTTCTTGAATTGGGGTGCCCAGAACTGGACACAGTATTCAAGATGAGGTCTAACCAATGCAGAATAGAGTGGTACCAATACCTCCCTCGATCTAGACACCATACTCCTATTGATGCGACCAAGAATTGCGTTGGCCTTCTTGGCTGCCGCATCACACTGCTGACTCATGTTCAGCTTGTGGTCTATGAAGACTCCTAGATCCCTTTCACACGTACTGTTAGCCAGCCACGTGTCCCCCATCCTATATTTCTGCATACCATTTTTTCTGCCGAAGTGTAGGACCTTACATTTCTCTCTGTTGAAATTCATTTTGTTAGCCTTGGCCCAGCTCTCCAATCTGTCCAGGTCCTTTTGAATTTTGATCCTGTCATCAGGCATATTAGCAACCCCTCCCAATTTGGTGTCATCTGCAAATTTGATCAGCGTGCTCTCTATTCCTTCATCCAAATCATTAATGAAGATATCGAACAGCACCGGGCCCAGGACAGAACCCTGTGGCACCCCACTAGTCACTTCTCTCCAGGATGAGAATCTGCCATTGGTGACCACCCTTTGGGTAATAGTTATTTCTTGAATTCTTGAAAAAAATACATATATTCATACCTGCATGTCTTACTGCAGAAAATCCCTGTTCAGGGTCATTCCATTGCCACTCATCTTCACTTTCATTGGCTGGTGTTTGAATGAGGTCAGGGATTCTTCCACCAACTGGAATATTGAAAAAGGCCTGGTTGTCATAACTACTGAGACACTCTAGGTCATCCAAAGTCACCCAGTGAGTTTGGTTCAGTGGAGACTTGAGCCCAGATCATCCAAGGCTGAGTTCAACACTAACCACTGAGACACACTGGGTACAAGTGGGCCTCAAGTTTCATATGAAATAATAAGAACTACCAGTGGTGTATCTAGGCACAACAGTACCTAGGGCAAGCATGGAAATTGCACATCTAGATGCTGCTGCCACTGCTCCCACACCAGGCTAAGAAAGATTTTAGTGGGGGCAGGGGGGACCAGGCCCAGGCAGGAGGGTGGAGGGGGCTCCACATTTTTGTGCCCCCCTGGCATTGGTACCCGGTGCATGTGCCCCAGTTGCCCCACCCTAGATACTCCTCTGAGAGCTACTGTTGTCCAAGCAAATAATTAGACTTTGATGGTTCAGTATGATTTTGGTCTTAAGCTTTCAGCCTGCCCTCTTTTCTCATTCTTGCCAAACTATTTGGGTTGTCTTGGGTTTGAGGGTAAGAATTTGATAGGTGTCTTCTGTTGGGGAAATTAAAAAAAAAATTGAATATTGAGAGACCTTGGTAATGAGACTTTCAATCAGCAGAGTGTTTTAGTAATTGCACAAAACGGAAGTTGAACAGATCACCAGTCCCACTTCTTTAACTACACCCCAAACACACTTAATCTAGCTCAAAATAAGCACAAAAACAGTTTGGTTAAAAATATAAAAGAGTTTACTCACAAACGCTTGTGCATGGTCTACACAGGTTCAATTCTTGAGGAAGGTAGGAAGAAAAAATAAAGCACCCATATGCTTGCTGCAAAATGATCCCTGTTAGGAGATCTCAGAGCATGCTTTCAGGACAAATATGGCAAAGACAAAAGGAGAGAGACAAAATGGCCAGAGAACCTTTTTAAAAAGAACAAGGAATGTCTACGTGCTGGAGGAAGAGGTGTTAACCAACAAACAGGAAGTTTTCTCTCTAGGCTATCTCTCTATGCTTACAATAGACATGCAAACAAACTAGCTATTCAATTAGGCATGCAAAGATTGCCACTCCCAACATCTTCAAGCCAGAGAGCCCTTGAAAATTGCATTTTTGATGTGAATTTGTTTCAACCCATGTCTTTTTCTACCGTTTTTCAAACTTCTGTAGATTTTAATAGCTGCTTTGCGATGGGGAATGGGGATATTCTCTTACTGAACAAGCAAGCGTATGATAATTTGCACTGAATGGCCCAAATCCAGCTATAGTTCCATGTATTCATGCACGGTCATGAAGGGCCCCAGAAAGGGATGTGCTTTCACCGGTTGAATCCAGTTATTTTAATACAGCCTGAGCAAGCATTTCATCACGGGTCTTCCTCAGCTACGTGCCCTCGAAAGCAACTTATTCCATGGATTACATTTTCAAAAAACAAACAAAAAGAAAAATATTTTTATATTTAGAGTCAAAAGGGATCTCAGTTTACATACAATAATCACCTTTGATGCTGATCACTTTTGATGCCAAACTGAGATGACTGTGCTTTGGAGTGATATATAGAAGTAATGTCTACCAAAAGAAATTATTATGCTTCTGTTCTAATTATATTACAATATACTCTAAGCAACTTGCAAAAAAAATAAAAAAAATAAAACCCTTTAAAAAAATCCCTCTCTATCTTAAAATAAATGCCATTCATAAACTAATTAATAACACTACTGTTTCTTTGGCACTATTGAAAATGTGATGATCCAGAATGCCCTTTAGTATTAACTGCAAGCTGTATAACTGCCTCAGTTATAGATGTTTAGCAAGCACATTTAATTTTCTCCTTTTTTAAAACAACAACAACAAAGAGCTATCCCCTTCAGGCTTCCCCCCTCAGAGGTGTTCACAGAAGAATACAAAGATAAGTATTGTATTCTTGAGTGACAGTTGATATCTTTAATGTCATTCAAACATTGCCTCTGAGATGTTATCCTAATATTAATTATCTCCAGTGCAAAATGTCCTTTATGTTTGTTCTTGTCATGGTGACTGTCTTCCTAATTGGGTACTGAGCTACTCATTATGTGAGTTTCATTCAGTAGCAATTTGATTCAGCTGGAAATGTTTTTGTTCCACACTAGCTGCCACTCTCAGTGACAATGTACTCTGCAGAGTATCAAACTTACCAAAGGCCAACTGATGGAAAATTGCTTGTAACTGAGCTGAGATTGGATTTAATAGTGGGTAGTATTTAGATTTATGTCCAGATGGGAAAGGCTGACTCAATGGCAATTAAAGGTGAGGAGCTGTCAGTCTGTTCCTCAGCATTGTTTGACCCTCAATACTAAATTTTCTCATGGAAGAGAATTAGAGACAAATGACAATAATACCTCCCATGAAATTTTTACAGTGATAGAAAAACAATCTCCTCACACTGTCCCTGAACTATTTGTGGCACAGTGTTCTTCTAGGGCAGGGGTAGAGAACATGTGGTTTGTGGGGTGGACCCCATTTTGTGGCCTTGAAGCTTCCTGCCAGCCTCCCAAAATCCCCCAACCCCCAATTTATAAAAATCAGAGCACTTTTGGGGTGATTTTACCCCCAAATCACAGAGAAATCCCCCCAATGTGAAAAACGCCCCTAAGCCCCTCACCCTACCCCAAATATCTCTGTTTTCATCAGAGTCATCTCAAAATGGCAACAGGAAGTGATACATTCTAGGGCATTACTGGGAGTCAATCATGGCAGCTAGCAACATGTGAATTTTTTGGGGGGATACTATGAGGTTTTCTATTCCCTGTTCTTGAAATGCACCCACTCTTTGATACTGTGAAAGTGGGAAAACGGTTTCATTTCCTACTCCTATCTCGTGCATAAAATTCCATACTTTCCAACTGTCCTGATTTGACAAGGACAGCCTCAATTCATCCTCTGTCATCCCTCTTTTTCAGCTGCCTTTTAGACTGTCCCTGTTTCTCCTTCTCTTACCACTTTCCCCCTTTCTCCCTAGCTTACTGCAAACTTTAACTCAGCAGGGGAGGAGAGAGGAGGGAGGAGAATCTTGCTCTTTCCTGTCCTCTCAGGCAAAAGCAAACTGTTCCATCCTTTCCTAGCTTGCGTATTCTTCCTCAGTAATAACTTCTGCCATCTTGACTGCATTTGGATGATGCTTGGCCATCTATGTCCTAGTTTTCTTCTGTGAAATGTTTGTTATCACCGTGAACTGGTCTGGCCTTTGGTAACCTTTAGATATCGTTTTGATATCATAATTCGGCCCTGCTCTGCCACCAGCCAAGTGTTTGTGAGGCCACCGAACAAGCGCGAAGCTAGGCATGGCTATATTTGTTACACCAAGGCAAGCCAGATGCTGCCAGATCTGCTTTAGGGGACCTCCCGAAACAAACACCTTCATTACTAAAACAAAGAGACCTCTGCCCCGAGAGGGCATCCTGGCAAGCTAAGTGCTTAACTGCTGAGCTAGCTGCATCTACATACTGGCCGTACTATTGTCAATTCGGTCTATAACTCGATCATGTAAATTCTGACCTTTCGGAGACATTGCCTCCAGCCCAAAACTCATTGTTTTTGCCCAAGACCAGACTAGCCCATGGTCATTCCTTCCCCTATAAAAATCCCCAGCTCTGAGAGCTTTTCGGATCTCTCGCTGGAACGTTCGGACTTGTGTTCGGACTGCTTTCCTGCCTTGCTGCCTCTTCATTCTGCGAGATCCCCTCGGCCACCGAGCCGAGCCCTCCTGCCCTCCATTGGATCCTTCAGGACTGCGAGATTGGTGACGTATCACCCATTCCCCAAAACTCTCTTTTCCTTTTCTTATTTAGTAGTGAGGCTGTGTTTTCTTAATAATTGCTTAATAAATATTATTGCTAGTTTGAACTGTTTTGTCTGCTCACTGACCCGATGCTGCATACATAGGGTAAAAGATCCCCGCTACGTTACCCTGCCTCTCGTTAGCCAAGAGAGTGCTCCAGCTAATTTTCCCCACCTTGTTGTGTTTGTTGTGGTTATTTGGGCGCCCCTCCCGGGACCCCCAAGTCACAGGGTAACATGTTGGATGGTAGGAAATTCAGGCCAAACTTTCACTCTAGTTTTAGGAGTCTCATAATGCATAGTTCTCCTAAGTTTTTACCTGCCTTTATGTGTTTTGTAAAATATTGGTTTGCTGTTGTCTCTCTTGCCATCTTCTGGTCCAGCTCATTGTTACCCTAAAGGGTGGGGGACCTTGAGATCCACCAGCAGTGCCAGTGTCTCTTTGTAATCTGGGGAATTATTAGCTCAAAGGAGGTCTGTGAGAGGGTGGTAAGGGCAGGATCTTTTCACCTGTGTATACCAGTAGAGATGACTCCGTTAAAAGTTAAAAGAGGTGTTTTCTTGGAAATTAACAGACACACATAAGAAATCAATCTCACAAGCCATACAAGGCTATTGAAGAAAAGGCAAGAAAAGTTGGATAGAGAGAGACTGTGGGTGAAAGGGGTGATGTTTACTGGTCCTGGGGCAGAAGATCAAAGATCAGCGTCTCAAACACTTGAGTTTCAGAGCAGCACAGAGGAACAAGAATTTGGGTTGCAACCTGATGCCCAAAGTGCTAGCAAAATGCTGGGGTCCAAGCTAGGATTTAGATATTCTTTTTGAATATCTCTGAAGGGATGAGTGTTAATTGCTCTCTAGCAGAGTAAGCAAAAGAGGTCCGGAATGGACTGATTGTCTTACTTTGGATGGCAAAACACTGATGGGAGTCCTGACAACCTCTTAATGTCTTGGTTGGATAAGGTGCATGGGGAGGGTCTCTGTAGGAAATGTACACAACAGGGGTTCTTGCCTGCCATACCTGGGCAGCTTCATTTACTATTGAATTTGGATATCAGGTCATTGATAGGATTTCTGGAAGTCTATTCACTCCAGGCTTTCTTGCTTAACTCTTCCTGACCTTATGACCTGGCCATGCTGAGGCCATCCTGACCTAGCCTAGGCTTACAGACAGTGTCTTGCTTACCACATAAATTTCCCAGCCATAAGTGTCCAGTTTTTATAAGAAAATCGTATTTCTTGCCAATTTTGCTACCCTGCAGGTGGGATGGCATAAGGGGTGGTGACACCATGTAGTTTGTCATTTCATTATTATTTATTAGGATTTCTTATGAAGGCAGCTGTGATAATGGGGTAATATCTTAACCCTGCAATCTTTGAATTTCTCCAGGGGGCCTGACTGAAGAGGAAGTCCACCTTGCCACTTCTGTTAACAGCAAATCCCATTATAACCTACAGGCAGTTTTCTGTGGCAATGCTCGTGGATTATTTTCTACATAATACCTTCTGACTTATCAGGCTGATTAACAGGATAATAAGAAGCTATGCCATTTGTATGCTTCTTGGCCCTCTGATTTTCCATTACCAGCATGGTGTTTTTCTTAACTCCCTCTCTGTAAGGCTCCTTATGAATGTGCAGAATGCCACAGTCAACTTAGAAGAGATGTAAAAAGTCAAATCAGATGCCCACTTAATTACACAGTCATCAGAACAAAGGTTAATTACAAAAAGACCTAGTCTGGCTATAGTTCAGATTGGACAGAAGGCTCCCTCCTAAATCTGAAGATAAGCTCATTTTTCAAAGTCTCACAGCAATCTGCAGCTGAACTGCACTGTGAGCTGTGATAAAGATTTGCTATCATTATTCCGTATATAGACACCAAAATTTCCTTTACTAAAAACTAAAACTAAGAGTAGCAAAGACTATCATGAGATTGGGACATAATTTTTTTCCAATGTTTGTTCTGTCAGTATCAGATCTGATTTAGCACACAGATGTGCAGAAACTAGACTTGTTTCTGTTAGTGGTTTTATGAAAACCCTGCAGTGAAGCTCCAAGGATTTCTTACATGTAATTTTTAACAACAACAGACACATCTTCTCCATATTGCTCTACATTCTAGTCCTCAGACTGAGAGTATGTGTATGTGTTTGGCGAAAGATTGTGATTTTTGTCCAGTTCTCATTCTCAGCAATAAATTCCTGAGTGTAGAATGTTTTTTTCCCCAAGGCTAATATTACATACTACATATGTATGATAGGCAGCTATGATATATTTCAGAAACATTATGCAAAAGCCAGCTGGAAGGGAGTGTTCCTGCTTTAAACTGGAGGTCTAGATATGTACCTTTTGTATGGGGGCTCTGGATGATGGATCTCAGTGTTCTATGTCAAAAGAGAAATTGAAATTGAGGGAGAGAAGTAGGAAAGGGAGACAGAATTCAAAAGAATGAAGTAGTTCAGAAGGTGCTATTGTTGTTGTATGCCTTCAAGTCCTTTTCAACTAACGGCAAACCTAAGGTGACCCTATCAAAGGGTTTTCTTGGCAATATTTGTTCAAAGGAGGTTTGCCTTTTCCTTCCTCTGGGGCTGAGAGAGTGTAATTTGCCCAAGGTCACTCAGTAGATTTCCATAGCCAAGTGGCAATTTGAACCTTGGTCTCAAGAATTGTAATCCAGCAATCAAACCACCTCACCACACTGGCTCACTGAAGAGGTGCTACAATTGTGTAAGTAGTCACAGCTCTGCAAGAATTGACCACCACTGGTCTAGTTGTATCACTCAGAGAGGATTTCTGTGTGATCACCTGGCATGTACATGGAGGAACCACAAACAAATGTTGCAGTGCATCCTTCTTTGTAAAAGCAAACCCCTTTCAAAGGTCCAGTGAGCCATTCCTTCCCTCCTGCTTTCCCCTTGTAATTTCTGATGTTCTGTTTTAATTGTCTTTTTCAACTATGACTCCGTCTATCAAGTGTAGCTACAGAAGCAGTGGGGAGGGATTAGGGTTTCCCTTCCCACGAGTTCTGTTCCCCTAAATGAATTTTTCCTTTAGCATTACATTGTAGAGAGTGAGGCCCTTTTCGCACGACGTTTCTTAAGCAAAAGGGCCCCTTGAGTGTTGCGTAAATGTGAGGAGTAGTCTGCATGACGCACTCACATTTATGCGACGCTCAAGAGCGTGATGCAAACCGCTAGCGGATTTTCTTATTTTGGCTTCAAGCCAAAAATGCCGCACGGTCGCGCAACGCTCGGGCATGGAGCGCACTTACCTGCCATGCGCAGCCTCCTGAGCTGTGCCAGTCACGCTTCCTGCTTCAGCGCTAGCCTTCAACTCCTAGGCTGCACTGCGGTAGGAAGGGGCAGGGTGCGGGCAGGGCACTTGCGCGACCAGCAAGCAGCTGTGGCGCCGAAGCAGCAGGGACATGACAGCCTCTCGCAAGAGGCTGCTCACGCAATCCTTGTGCTCCAGCACTGAGAACAGGTAAGTTGCGGAAAGGGCCTGAGACACTGAAAATCATTAACATCATATTTACTGTGTTCATATTCCCCAGGCTGCCTGCCCCCATTTTTTGGATACTCAAATTCTATTTCTAATTGATCAACTGAAGAATTATGTTATTACAATGCGAGACATTTGGGGACTGAAGAAAAATTTCATTGGGGGCAGAAATTCTTTTGGGGGACCCCCATAACCACACCCATGTCTGTACTCCATAGGTCTCTAGTATACAAGTCATAACTGTGCTATTTTGAAAAATACAGCTTTAGGATAGATAGCTGTGTATAGTGGGTAGTGGCCTGGGGGGGAACTATTGAAATTTCTGGAAATCACATGACTCCCCAAGGCATAGATTCTTGTTTCTATATGGCTCCTTTTTGGCTACAATTCTCTCAGCACTCACCACCTGAGTCTTCTGCTAGAACAGTGGTTCTCAACCCATGGGTCCCCAGATGTTCGTGGACTTCAGCTCCCAGAAGCCCCAGCCACTATGGTCAATGCTCAAGGCTTCTGGGAGCTGAAGTCCACGAACATCTGGGGACCCATGGGTTGAGAACCACTGTGCTAGAAGGAATGATATATGCCTCAATATGTGCACACTCCTTTTTGTGAGCCACATTCTTATTAGAGGATGGTGCTTCTGGTTAGCGATAGCCAGATACTCCCATGCATAATTTGAGCTTCAGCTGGCAATTGCAAGGAAGACTGGAGGACTCCTGAAAAAGCACTGGTCTGAACAGTCACATAGCTGAAGCTAGGAGAGCTGGCTCTAAAAAGCTGCCTGACTGGGAAAAATGCCTGGGAACCATATGCTCTATGAGTCTCTCCAAACAGCTTAGAGGAATATGAGTGTGGAAGACAAAGCAGTGGAGACCAGTTCTTTCTTTTTCATCACAGTACTTTACAGTTGGCCCTTCACATTTCTGAGTTTCATTTTCACAGATTTATTAGTTGCAAATTTCTCCAACCTCTGCTCCCCCTCAACTCAAATACTTCATTTCCAGGTGCACCTTTTTTCTCGGCCGCTTCAATCAGGCTGCGCAGCCTTTTAAAAACCTGCCTCTGGTCTTCCTCCTTTTCCTCCTCCACCAGTCACTGCCTGGCCAGCTAAGGATGGCTCACTGCCCAATTTCTCAGCACCACAAACCCTCTCCTGATGTCCTACCACCACACCCAAGGAAGGAGATGGGAGAGGGACAGTAGGTACAGGGCCACCATACTGAGACACACCCTTTCCCTCTCCTTTCCCTGTCCTGGTTTGGACCCTGGGTACCTGTTCTCCCTACCATGCCTTAGCCCCCTTCCCACAGGAACACATACACACATTTTGATATTTGCATTTTTCCACTTTAGCAGGGGCCCTGCGCCCTTAACTCCAGTGAATGTGGAGGGCCAACTGTAATTTCTTTATAGGTTATTCATGTCGTCTCTCCAATACTAGAGGTGGTAAATCTTTCAAATTCCCAATAGATACTGAGAACAATTTTTCCTCCCACATCTTTGGGTCACTTGGGAATTTTCCCCCCACAACGAAAGGAAACTGCACAGCTCTAAAATGTACAACTTTAAAATGTATAATTGTTGACAGCAAGCAACCATGGGATGGGGTTTGGAACTATAACAGTAATTAATTACTTATTAAAATTAACTTTCCAAAATCTTTAGAAGGCCAAGATGAGGCACCTCTTTCATCAGGAGTTCCCACTCAGTTTCAGAGAAATTCTTGGGAGTTCCATTCTTGGGGTGGGGGATGCTATGGATAAAAGGGTTAGACCACAGTAGCAGCCTATTTTAGCTTAAAGATCTTACTGTCAGCAACTAAGCCTTAAGAGAGGCATTTCAACTTTCTAAAACAGGAGACCGATTCCATACAAAAGGTGGGAAAGCAACACATGACGGCAAAGGGGGCATGGCCCTCTGGAAAAGGAAACCGGGTACAGGAAACAGAGGAGAGAATTAGATGCTTTTTGTAAGCATGTGTGCAAATGAAAGCACATCCCACTCTCTTTTTTTCTTCATTAGTATGCAACTGGAATCATTAATGTAGCTTCAAACCATTCATCCGCTATTATTTCCATTTGCCTTTTTAGACCTCAAAAATATGCAGTGTTCCTTGATCTGTTTTCAGTCCTCCAATGCGGGCTTTAATTAAAATCTGAATTACAATCTTGTGACAATTGAAACTGGATGAGGAGGTATAACCTTTTTTAATGTCTTGAAACTGCACATTGTATGGCTGAAAGAGTTAAATGTAATTGTGTTTCCTTTGCTTTTCCTCTTTCTCCTGGATATGATGACTGGTACCATATTAAACCTAAGTAATATTTTCTAATCAAATGGCTTAGCTTCCATTCTGATGCTTTCAAAAAATAAAGAATGGGAAGCCAGCCAGGGCATCTTTTTAAAATGGCATGTCATTTTTATCAGTGACTTAGATGAGGGGGTAGAGGAAATACTTATTAACTTTGCAGGTGATACAAAACTGGGAGGAGTGGCTAACACACTGGAAGCTAGGAGGAGAATTCAAAATGGCCTTGAGCTGGTAGAAAATTGGACAGAAATTAACGAAATGAAATAAATGAAATTTAATAGCAACAAATGCAAAATTATCTGTTTAGGCCACAAAATGCACAGCTATAGGACACATGGCTCAGCAGTACTACCTGCAAAAAGGACATTGGGATTGCTGCACATAAGCTGAATATGATCTAGCAGTATGATACTGCAGCAAAGGAGGTAAATGCTACTTTAGTCTGCATTAATAGAACCAAGGCAAGGGAAGCAATAGTCCCACTATATTCTGTGTTGGTCAGGCCTCACCTGGGACACTGTGTTCAGTTCTGGGCACCTCACTTTAAGAAGGATATAGATAAGTTGGAGCAGGTTAGACAAATGCAAAGAGGGTGATAAGAGGTATGAGGAACAAAACGTGTGTGGAAAGGCTGAAGGAGCTAGGCATGTTCAGATTGGTGAAGGGAATTCTGAGGGGGTGACATGATTGTACTCTTTAAATATCTCAAGGGCCTTCACGGAGAAGAGGCTGCAGCTTTGTTCTCTGCTACTGCAGAAGACTGAATCAGGTCTAATGGTTTTAAGTCACAGGAGGGTAGATTTCAGTTGAACATTAGAAGGAACTTCTTGACAGTAATAGCAGTTCAGCTGTGCCTAGGGAAGTAGTGAAGTCTCTTTCTCTGGATGTCTTCAAAAAAGAGGCTGAACAGCTATCTGCTGGGGATATACTAGCTGGAGGTCCTACACTGACCAGTGGTTTGGACCTGATGTCTCTTGAGGCCTCTTCCAACTCTACAATTCTATGTAATAAGTTTCCTCAACTGAGTGGATGTAACAACATGCCATGGCAGTGTTGTATTTTTGATGAGATACTCCTCCTTAAATGTCTATCCTTGAAGATATGTTGTAATTACTTAGAAGGAATAAAATAACCAGGTTTGCAGTAGAATAGCTTAGATCTCTACCTGTTTAAATCACAAACACACCATAATGCCAGTCCTAAACAATGGCAGCTCATTTCTTTGTACTTTTGGCATAAGATTCCTACATATGATCCAGATATTTTTCTGTCCCAGGCCCTTCAAGGACACGGTTGTACCTGTTGATATGTTCCTTTTTTCAACTACTAAGCACTTCTGTTGAAAAACAACAGGTAGCTTCACCAATTCAATTTACATACACCCTTAGAATTCCCATCCCACAAGCAAATATTAATTTCAGCTGATTTTTTTACAGTGTAATTTTCAAGACAACATTGAACAGTGTAACATTCCTTCATGTTGGGCCTCATTTAAAACAGGATCTAGCTACTGACAACCTCTGAATTGCATGTGGTTCCTTGGGGTGCCACCAGCACTATACCATACCAGAACAGCTAATTTAGTAAACACATTTGTGAGACGTGGTTCATTGAGCAGAGGAGCAGGGGAAAGTAAAGCTCTCTGGTCTATAAGAGAAATTACAAAAATCCACAGTTAGACAATACCATTTTGGAACCAATCAAATATGATTAAAGCGTATGTTTTCCATTTCTTTGGCAGAGTCTGGTATCCATCCATCCTTTGCATCCCTTGGAGAGACACACATTGGATTTCCTGATCATTCTTTTGTTGACGTTGTGAAACATTCTATTACCAGACACCCATAAGAACACAAAAGCCCTGGCACTGCTGTGGTTAGACATCATACCCTCCAATGTTTCACAGATGAAAACTAGGAGGCATGTGGCCAACCAGCATTGCAGTGTGATCAAGATAGTAGAAGTTACTGAATGGGGGAAAACACACAAGCTAGAAGAAGCTGCAGGAGTTTGCTTTATTTTGGGTAGATCCCTCCCCACTTCTCCTTTCTCTCCTGTTGTGTCAACTGAGTGCAAACAACTTTTGCACTTTGAACTCAATTGGCAACAACTGAGGTAAGCTGAGGACAAAGCGGGGAACTGGGAGGATAAGAGAGGAATCAGGACAGTTTAGAAGTAGCTGAGTATGCAGGACAAGAGAGGATTAACTGGGTCTGTCCGTGCCAAATTGGGAGAGTAGGAGGGTATGAATAACTTGCCTGGGCTTTTGGTATTGTATACCATGGGCAAGGAATAGGGGAAACCATTTACTGCCTAGCCACAGATCAAACAGTTTCTTGGGGCTAGTCCTGCTCTTCTCCCCTAAACCTCTGGCTGTGGCAAAACTAGTTAAGGCTGCAATTCTATCCAGCCTTTCCAGAGCTGGGAGAAAATTACTACAATTCCTCAAATTCCCCCAGCCATTTAGTGGTCCGGTGGGGAAGGAAGGAAGGGAGGAAGGAAGGGAGGAAGTGAGGGAGAACGGAAGGAAGGAAAATTGCCAAGTTCTGCCCTTTCTTGGAAGTAAATCTCACTGGATACTAATCACGGGCAAAGTGAGAAATAGCTTTAAGTTAGAACCATGGTATGTGGGAGGTTTAACCTTTTCTCTGCCTGCCATGATCCTACTGAGACACCTCATCATGGCTATGAGCCTTGGGACAGGGAGGAAGCCCCACTGATGTCAAAGAACTTTTTTTCCCCCTGACATAGCTGGATTGAGGTAGATTTCAGGTTCATGTCTAAAGAGGAAAGGGGTAAACCTCTTCTCCCTGCAAACTGTAATGAGTCCTTCCAAGACTGCTATTCATCTTTTTAAAAAATGGATGTGGTTTCTAATGACACATTTGGCATTATGTCTGATTTGGCCCTCAGCCTTCCTTGTACTGCATTGTGAAGAAGTCCGTAATATGATGCCTTTTCCCCCCTGAGGAGCCAGCCTTCTATCTTTTGTGGCCAAGGAAACAACATTGTTTTATCAAGACATGTCTGAGGCATATGAAGCTAGATGGTTAATCAATAGGTGGGCAATGCTAATTGCCCGAAGGTAACTATAGAACAAATAGATATTTTTTTTAAGCTCCAAACAAAAGCCTTTCTGTGGATCGTGGGCTCATGTGTCACCCGTCATTTCAGCTCCACACAGTTTTAAATTGCCTCCTTTAGGCACAGGTATGAAATTCATGGGGTTGCCATAAGTCAACAGGAAACTTGAAGGAAGACACAGACACACACACCCATACACACAGTGTGATATCTAGGGATGGGATGAATCCAGACCTGAATCCCTGGAAGGTTCTGGGAATCCATGAATCTCACAAATCTTGAATCTTTCGAATCCTTTTTTTTTTAAGGGTTTAAAAAGCAATTTTTTAAACATTTTTTAAACTTTTGAAAACTTTTTTTAAAAAAATGTTTTTTGGTTGGTGGATTTGAAAGATTTGGTTCGCCTATTTTTGCACAGGGATTTGGAATCATGAATCTTGAATCCTTGCTGAGGATTCAAGGATTCAGTTGGCCCATCTCTACTGATATCAATTACTGGCTGCATCCAGAAAAATTTAATTTCATGTCCTACAGTAGATCTCGCTTTGGCAACTGCTTGGTAATAACAGACTTGTCTTTTTTTTTATTTGTTTTCAAGTGCATAAAAGCTTGAAGCTCCCTAATATTAGCATCAGATTGCTTGTATCACTGTAGACTCTGGAGGAACTCAAGGCTTTCCATCCCCCCTCCCCCAAAAAAATCTACAGTTGCTCCTCAACATTTGCTGGGGCTAGAGGTTTAGGAACCCTGCAAAAGTGGGAAAAACACAGCTTTTAAAATGTGCTTGTCTGTGGGAAGGGAGTGGAGGCACGGTGGGAAGAACAGGCACCCAGGGTCCAAACCAGGTCAGAGAAAGAAGAGAGAAAAGAGGTGAGTTGGCATGGCGGCTCATACTTCCTCTCTCTCTCTCTCTCTCCCCCATCTCCTTCCTTGGGTGTGAGGGGACATCAGGGGAGGGTTTTTGGTTTTCTGGGGCTGAGAGTGTGTGACACACCAAAGGTCACCCAATGGGTTACCATGGCTGAACGAGGAATTGAACCCTGCCCTCCAGGATCCTAGTCCAATGCTCAAGCCACTACACTATGCTGGCTCTCCATGTCTATTTATCTCTACTCCATGTCTATTTATCCCTTCATCAGGCCAGCTAATAGGATTTTGTAGTCTGAACTACAGGACACCCTATATCCAGAGGGTCACCCAAGTGAAATCTGATTCTTATTACAACACTGTAACACTGCCAATAGGATAGCAATAAAGGAAGCCATGCCCCTGAGTTTACAAGACCTGAGCAGAGCACTTGATGACTGGACATCATTTGACAGCAAATAACAACAACAATTCTACTGAACAGGACATCAGTAAGCAAGCAAACACCCCCATGTTGGCTCTGTCACCTCCACTCATAGATGCTACTGCCATCTTGGTATTCTCTTACCTTGCTCTGTTTTTCAAATAGATTATAACCAAGAGATGGCCTGAGTTATCATTTCCCCTTCTTCCTCCTGATCCTTTTTGCCTTTTGTGTTGTGTCCTTCATAACGTAAAAACCAAAGGACGGAATTATCCTATTATTGATATAATCCAGTATCTTGTTGTGTGACTTCAGGTCGTTTCTGATTTATGACAACCCTCAGGTGAATCCATCATAGGGTTTTCTTGGCAAGATTTGCCTTTCTCTGAGGGTGGGAATTCCAATAGGGAGAGCTTATTTGGCAAGCAATATCAGCTGAATTCCCTCACAGCTATTGCATGTAGAAAAGCCTTGTCTTTTTTTCCCACCTAGCAACCCTAAATGAACCTCTAAAGGAGGTGAGATTTTTCAGAGAGCTCTGCTTCGATTTTTGCGGCTCAGCCCTTGCCAGCTTTCTCCTAATTGCCAATTGTGTAGCTTAAAGTAATCTAGCTGGGGTGGAAGCTGGGAGGTCAACGCTTGCAATGCTTTAAATGGAGATAATCCAGAAGAACAGATGCTGGCTTCAAGGAGGTATATCTGCTTACAACGCCATCTAACAAGTATTGCTGGAGATCTCAACAAGTGTTGCACCAGTTATGCTCATGGATTTCTTTTAATATGCAAAAGAAATGGCTTGACATTTCTACAAGAATACAGCAGAAATATGAAGCTTTTTGTGGTTTTATGGTTTCATTCAATTTTTTTTTTGTAAATCATAGGCCTGATTGCAAAGTGCATTCAAATCTCTAGCATCCTAATCAGACAAGCATTTAGGGACTTGGATAGTTGTAGCATAGCATGTGTGTGGTTCATTTGAAGTTAATTGGGAAACATCTTTAAAATGACGCACATGCTTGTGTGTTATATCAAAGTCTTAGGGCTGGCACAAAGGAAAAACAAATCTGCTTTTCACATTTTTTCCCTCTCATTCTTCTGTAACAAAATTAGTAAAGTATTTGGCACATTTGTTTTTGCAGACATCTTCTTCCAACACTAACTGCACTCTGGAAGGCCAGATTATTCTGTGTTAAGAACTGAATTACTAGCTAGTGAATTGCCATTGGTGTGATTTTTGATGTCAGATTCAACACCTCTGCCATGCCAAAATCTACATATCTTGCAGAAGGCAATTTTCAGTTTTCACTATCTAGAGTTGTTGGCCCTCTTTTCTGTAGTTTTATATCTCTATTATTCTTCTGGACCAGCCAGTGTTTTCTGTCTCTTGTTACTCTGCAGTTAAGAAAGAATTAGCAGAGAACACACACATTGATTCAACAAGAAATGTAAAACCTTGAATTCACCATAGCCAAAGAACAGGAAGATTGTGTTGGTACTGGATTCTGTTTCAAATCAGTTATTTTATCCCATATAACTATAATTCTCCTCAGAAAACAGTCAGACTTATAGAAAATACAGGTAGAATGTCCATAATTTCTAAAACAGATTAGATGAATGGACAACTTGTGTCTTCAAGTTGCATCTGAGCTATGGCAACTCTAAGGTGAACTATGATGGGGTTTTCTTGGTAAGATTCTTCAGAAGGATCATGCCTTTGCCTTCCTCTGAGGCTGTGTGTGTGATGCACCCAAGGTAATCCAGTCGGTTTCCATGGCCAAGCAGGGATTCTAATCCTGGTCTCTAACTCTCAAATCACCACACCACACTGGTTCTTTAAAAACAAGTGAGCCTGCAGTGAAGGTTATCCTAAAAACAATTCTAAAGAAATCACCGGAGAAGATGGGAAAGTTACAACTAAACTATTACCTGGCAAGTTATTATGAGCTACTACTGGTCTGCACTACAGGTGGAAAGGACGCCTAACATTTTGTAATGGAAACATTGTGTTTGTGCATCATTCGGACAGTGGAGGAAGAAAGCACACATCAGTCTTTACCAGCCTTCCTAAGAGCTCCAGGGTTTATGCTGTATGGAAATAATGGGAACTGTAAACCAAGGCATTTGGCAGGCAGTTGGGAAGGTTGGTTTTTGCACCAAATTTTAAAGAATCCAGATTGTTAATAAATAAACAAAATGTAATTGAATCATCCATGCTTACTTGCTCTGGGTTATAGAATGAGAAAGGGACAATCTGTTGGTTTCTTCCCTCCCCTACTCTTCCATTCCATTGCAGGCATGTCTTCACCAAATAATCTCTTTGTGTGCCATCTTCCTACTCAGTCATGCTGCTGCTGCTAGGTACATTGGGTCTAGAATTTAGGCTCCACCAAATAATTTGCTTTGCTTTGGAATTCAATTTTTTTTTTGAATTTCAATTTTTTGGACCAGTGAGGTTCTTCAGTCTTACATCTCTTTAACATAGGCCCTTTCCGCACATGGGAAAGGAACCATGCAAAAACAAGACTCACCGGATTTCTTCAACATCCGGGCGAGTCCATCAGGACGAGGAGCAGTGCGAGCTCGTCATTCCGCACTGCTCCAGCGTCCAAAATGGCGCCTTCTGGTTGGTAGAGGCTCTCCACCAAACGGAGAAGCTCACCAGCCTAAAGCCTGCCCCCAGCAGATCTGCAGGCACGCATTAGTGCGTGCCTGCAAATCTGCACCGGAGCATGACGACGGAGCAACACGGAGTCGCGCGCTCTGTGCTTTTTAAAAACCTCTTAAAAGAGGTTTTTAAAAGCACACTGCGTGATCAGTTCTGGTCACTCCGAACCGGACTGAGGTACGGAACTGCAAAAAGTAGTCCGCCCCAGTCCACTCCATGGTGCAGAAGACCTCCATCGGAGGTCACTCTGCACCGTTTTAATAGCCCAGTGTGGAAAGGGCCTTAGAGATGAGCACAGTGTGCTCCTTGGGCACATTCAGCTCCCAAGAATGTTTTTGCAGCCCATGAAACCTCCAAAATCTGCAGACTGTCATTTTTCTGTCCTCCTCTCCCCCAAAATGAATTGCTGCTCCTGGAAGCCTCCAGATGCAACAATTTACCTTTTACTATTTAACATAAAAAATACAAATTTTTGAGAGTTAGAGGTAGACTTCCAGACACTTTGAGTTTATTATTTCTTCAGTAGTCCAGAAATTCAATGAGGGGGAATGTGTCCCTCTTGGCTGTTTTTGATACTATGGTGTCTTCCTGGGCCACCTTGCTGGGATGAGACTGGGAAGCACTATTTTATAATGGCTGCCTTCCTTCCTGGAAGGCTGACAACCCAGAAGGTGGTGATAGGGTATTTCTGTTCAAATCCTTTCCTCTTGGACTTCCAAGTCCCTTAGGACTATGTTTTGTGCTCTATGTTATTTAACCATATACATGAACTATTTGGAATAGACAGTCTGACGTTTGGGGGCCTGATGTCACCAGTATGCTGATAGCAACCAACTCTTTTTTTCCTTTCCATCTAAATCCAAGTAAGCTGATTAGATTTTAAACCGGTGTCTGTTGCCGTAATGGACTGCATGACGGCAAATAAACTGAAGGTGAAATATCAGAAATAATGCTAGATGGGGTTTCACTCCCCACAGGTTCACAGTTTGGCAGTACTCCTGCATTCAGCTCTGAGCCTTGATGCCCAGGTTTTTGTGGTGGCCAGGAATGCATCTACAGACTTAAGATTTATGTTCCAATAGTGCCTGTTTATAGAGATGTCTGATTTTGCCACAATGACATACGCTTTAGTTATTTACTCTTTGGATTAGTATAATGAATACCGTTGAACTATCTTTGAAAAGTGTCCTGACACTTCCTTTAATCCAAAGAGCTGCAGCCAGTGTATTGATTGGGGCTGCTTACAACTATACTGGCTACTGGGTTGGTTTTCTGGCACATTTCAAATCCTTCTAACCTATAAAGTCCTGTATGGCTCAGGTTTATGTTATCTGGAGAACTGTATAGTCCTGTATCAGTCTGCCTGAATTGCTGTGATGTTCGGGGAAGGCCTTTTTTCTTAGTCCTGCACCTTCATAGATAAATCTATTGGGAAACAGGGAAGAGGCTTTTCAGTGGCGGCCCCCAGACTTTAGCATTTCCTCCCTAGTGAATGTTACAGGCCGTGCGACGTTCCTTTCAAGTTATGTGTATATGTATGTATGTTCTAAATGGAACTTCTTTGACTTTCTGCCTCAGGACAGAGAAAGGTTAGCTGGAAAGGCCTTCCCTAGTCAAACCCATTTTGAAAGAACATAGTTCAGTTCTTTACCACCACCAGAAGTCAATATCACTGATTCAGTTATTGGACATAATACCTCCAGAAAACTTCTGTTTCTTCCAGTATGATATTCTGTCATTGGTAAAGCATTACCAATAGGAAGTGGCACTATCCTTCTGGGCTGCCTCATTGGGATGGGACTTGGAGGCACTGTTTTGCAGTGGCTTCTTTTCTTCCTGGAGGGATGAACCCAGAAGGTGGTGTCATTCAGCTCCTGTTCAACTCCTTGATTGTTTGTGTGTGGGGTTCCACAGGACTTTGTTTTGTCCCCATTGTATTTAACATATATATGAAGCTTCTGGGAGGGTTTATCCAGAGTTTTGGAGTCAGGTGTCACCAGTACATTGATGACAACCTGCTCTATTACTCCTTTCCACCTAATTTCAAGGAAGCTATTTCTGCACTAAACTTGTCAGGAACCGAATTCACACACACAAATATTACAGTGCGTAACACACTATTTATTAGGAGTGTGATACATAGTACGGGACTTCGGTGAGTGGACTGGAGGTAATTAGCAAAATTCAAAACATAAAAGGCAAAGAGTTTCTCATCCTGTCTGCAAGAGACCTTGAAGTTCTGGTTTAGCCTGGCATCGTTTATCACTACATTCCTAGCTTTGTTTATCTAACGGTCTCTGGTTCTCATACCTTGTTACAAGCAAGCTGCCATTTAACTCCTACTACATGTCCCATAACTAAAATATGGAAGGCTACCCGGCAAAACTGGTGCCCAACAGCTATAATGGAAGGGCAAACAAATTGAAACTTGATCCAGACGAGACAGAGCTAATCCTGGTTAGTCATAAGGCAGATGAGGGAATAGGGATTCAGCCTATGTTGGATGGGGTTGCACTCCTCCTGAAGACACACGTCCACACCTTGGGTGTACTCCTTGATTCAGCTCTGATCTTGGATACGTAGGTTTCTGTGGTGGCCAGGAATGCATTTGCACAGTTAAAGCTAGTGTACTGGCTGCTCCCATTCCTTGGGACATCTGATTTGGCTGAAGTGACACAGGACTTAGATTATTGTAATACACTCTATGTGGGGCTGCCTTTGAAGACTATTTGGAAACTTCAACTGGTCCAAAGAGCTGTGGCCACATTACTAATGGGTGCTAGTTACAAGAAGCACACAACTCCCTTTGTTGAAACAGCTCCACTGGCTGCTGGTCTGTTTCTGAGCCAATTCAAAGTGCTGGTTTGGGCCTATAAATCCCTATACAGCTCAGGCCCAGGCTGTTTGAAGGACCATATATTCCCATATGAGCCTACTCAAGCATTAAATGCTTCGGGGGGCACTTCTCTCTTTCCCACTGTCTTCACAGGTACAGCTGATGGGAATGTAGGACAAAGTTTTCTCTGTGGCTTCCACACTTTGGAACTCCTTCTCTAGAGAAGCTGGGATGGCCCCTTCTTTGTTTTCCTTTTGCTGATAGTTTAAGACATTTCTTTTCTAGCAAGGTTTTAGAAACTGACTTTAATAAAAATTACCTTTATGGTGCTTCATCTGCTTTAAAGTAAAATTTTAATTGGTTTTAATTCTGTTATTTAATACTGTTTTAATCTTGATTTTGTCTGTTTTTAACTACATGTGTTTTATTATACCCTTTCTTTTTGTAAGCCTTCTTGGGTCCCAACCTGGGAGAAAAGTGGGATATAAATAAAGGGAGGGATGGATGACAGAGAAGTTCCCTTGGACAAGGGTGATTAGCTCAACACTTCTCTCTTTACTAATCAAAATATGACCACAACCTCTCTTTTCAATCATGTGAATCAAATCAAATAATTTGTGATCTCTCTCTTGAGCAGGTACTTCTCTAAGGCCCTTTTCGCATGGCATTTTCCATGCAAAAGGGCGCCAGGAGAGTCGCGCGATTGTGAGGAGCGATCTGCACAACACACACACAATCGCGCAATACTCTAGGGACCACCAGATGCCAATCGCGCACCTTTTCATTTTCAGCTAGAAGCCGAAAATCGTGAATGATTGCGCATTGCTCCCAGGCCCCGTGCACACTTGCCTGGCATGCAGAGCCTCCGGAGCCGCGCCAGTCGCGCTTCCTGCCCCAGTGCAGCCTGGGAAATTCCCAAGCTGCGCTGTGGAAGGAAGAGGCAGGGCTCTCGCACAGGCAGGCAGCTCGTGCAGAGCCGAAGGACTCCAGTTCATTCTCTTCCTTACAAGTTGTAGGTCATTTCCGCACTACAGTGTTTTAGTGCTATTATTCTACTTTCAACAACCTGTGGAATCCTGGGGCTTGTAGTTTACTGAGGCCAAAGAAATCTCTGGCTGAGAATTCTAATTCTAAATGCCCTTCCCTAAAGTACAAATCCCTGAGAACCCATAGGATGTTGAAAGTAGAATAATAGCACTATAGCAATGTAGTGTGGAAATGGCTGTAGTCTAAAGTCCTTAGTGGACCATGATTAACTAGTCTTCCTCTCCTTTGTATTACTCTAACCAGGAATACAACAGCTTGTCCCCAGGAAGGTCGAACTGGACCAAACATAGATCATCTTGAAAACCCATTTTCCACTGAACATTGCAACTCTTCCCATTTGTCTTACTCTTTCGCTGGTGTGCGTGTGTGTGTGTGTATGCATGTATTAGGGAAAGTTATTAAATAACCTGTAACCTTTGGATCATTGTCTCTCTTTTTCTCCTTTCTGGTATTGTTGTTGTGTGTCTTCAAGTTGTTTCCAACCTATGGTGTCCCTATGGTGAACCTATCACAGTGTTTTCTGAGGCTGAGAATGTGTGATGAGTCCCACATTGAAAGAATGGTAGTATATAAATGGAAGTAAACAAACAATCAAATAACATACTCTCTTTACGAGGGCTATTTGGTTATCTAGTGTTAAAGCTGGATAGAAGAGTACTCTCAAATGTTGTGTTTGTTCTTTTAGGAGAAAGCCAATTCCATCTGAAACAGGATTCAGCAATTTCCCAGACCTGAGGACTTTTACCCAGAGTGCATCCATTTTGTAACAAGCTGTTCATCCAATCTATTACTGCCTCCCAGGTGCTGGCTCAGTACTTTCATGGCCTCACCTGGAGAAACACATCTTCAGCCTCCCAGTTTGCTCTCTTGCAGTTCATGTCTTTCTGACTGTGAAGAGGAAATTGGTAGTGATGTGCATCCTGGGAACTGTTTCTCACACATACAACCTTCCCTTCTGTTTCGCAGTCTCCTAGGTCTAGCTTAGGCTCAAGAGATGCAGCTGGAAGAAATCAAGTGTCTGCCTTGGAAAACTTTAACATAAGCATGGTTCAATTGCAGCTTAATAACTGGGAGTATCTGGAAGACATTGAGATTAAAAAGGGAAGCATAAAAGCAATGGTTGCATATAAAACAGAAATCATTCCTCTTTCCTACATCTTCCCTCTACCCAGACACCAGTTCTGTTCCCACCACAGTAATGAAAGCCAATTCCATCCAATCAACATCACATTATCAAGTGGCTTTGGATTGTTCCTAATCACCTTACTATTTTACAGCTTCAAAGTTCAGGATCGATTTCCTTAACAAGTCCCTGAAGGCTGTCTTTATTAGAATGTAGAGTTGCCCTCCATCTGCTGTAAACCAAGGGACACCTAGAAGTGAAAGTCAATCTGAGCTGCCCTTCTGTAACCAACACTAACAACACCAAAAGATAGTTTGAAAACCATAGCAATCCTACCAGCAGGGTAATAAAACAACAAAGCCTCAATCACTGTATCACACATCTGAACAAAAGCCAACACAAAGGTTTGCTCTCTATTTGCAACAGATCCCTACAGTTTCTGATCATGTTCTTTTCAAATGCTGTCCATATTAGTGGTAGAAAAGAACTTCCTGTTTGAATTATGAAACATTAAATACATCGACTTCTCAATCACACCTGTGTTACCCTGTTTACTGGGGGTCCCAGGACCCCACAAACAATAAAGCACAATTTTGGGGAAAATTAGCTGGAGTACTCACTTAAGCTAGCGAGAGGCAGGGTAACTTAGCAGGATCTTGCAACCCAGCGTCTACAGGGTCGGGTCAGTCAAGCAGCCAGACTGGTTTAAAGTAATAGAAATGATATTTTATTGCATACAAACAAATATTAAAGACACTGCAGTCACACAGCTAACTAAGAAATTAGAGGTTGAATTAAGGATAGAGATTTTCAGGGAAAATGGGTGATACGACACCTGTCCTGAAGCTTGAGTTCGTTGGTCTTGAGTCTCAGTACATGGGACTGAGGGGACAGCTCACCAGACAGAGCGGCAGCAAGGCTTGATGGAAGTTCGGAGCAATCCGAGGAAGGTCTCGGAACCAGGGGTTTTTATAGAGAGAAGTGTGACTGCAGGCTCTGCCTTACTCGGGGACAACAATGGGTTTTGGGTGCAAGACAATGTCTCTGAAAGGTCACAATTTAGCATGATTGAGTTAAGTCCAAATTGACAAAGGCCCTTTCCTCACGGGGGGGGGGGGGAAACGGGGCGGCGCACGCAGGGGTGGAGCTTACCTGCTAGCGGGTTGCTCCGTCCCTGCGGGGAGCGTGGGCAAGTTTCATAAAAACCACTTGGGAAGGTGGTTTTTATAAAACTCCCAGCACCACCCCCGCGGCTGTGCTAGAGTGGTTTGAGCTGTAGAGCCTCACTTTTTCCAACTGCACTAGCACACCCCACGGTGAAGAAGACCTCCTGGAGAGGTCGCCCTAGCGTGGGCAATATGCCCGTGTGGAAAGGGCCAAAGAGGTAGACTGTATGCAAATGCTCAGTGCTTGGCATTTAAGCTTGTAGCTTGCCAAGTTACCTGCTCAGGGCAGGGAGTCCTTTGTAAACAGCGTGCATACATAATGAGGGTGTTTGCAGAGAGGTCTCCTAAAGCGGGGACCTGGCTATTTCTGGCCTGCCTGTATTGTCTTGGGATATTGCAGCGTTTGATGGCCGAGCCTAGTTCTGGGCTTGTCCAGGGGCCTCTCAAACATGTGGAGAGGGGTGGTGGGAGAGAGCCAAATTATTGATATCAAAATGATATCTTTATGCTATCTCCAAGGAGGCCTAACCTGCAGTAACACCTGCACCATATACTCTGTTACATGCTCACATGTCAGTAGTAATTTTGTGGTGCAGATGTCATCTATTAAGATTAAAACGCCCTGAACTGCTCTCAGAATAATCTTTCCTGTGTACATTTGCTAAGAAGTTCCATTTAACTTAAGAAGACTGGCTTTTCAAATTGGACTGTACAGCTGAAAAATACAGCAGCAGAGCTGAATCAAACCAACTTCCTGTTTTTGTGAATGTTTTTGGTAGGGATGAAAAATGCATTTTGTTGTCAGTAGAACTTTTCATGTCTTTTCCAAAAATGCTTGTCTATCTGATGCCATACTTCCAGTTCACTTTCACTCTTTCTATTCCTCAGTTCTAGAGCTGATTTTGAAAATCCCATGAATTTTGGGTTTCTGAATTACCAAATCTAGCTTCCAGTGAAGAACTGTTGCATTTAAGTTCCTCTGTTATTTTATGTTTTATTTCTGGGTTTTGCACAGAGCAGGGGATGGGGGATGCAAAACAGAGTTTCTCTTCTGCTACAGTTTTAAGAGTTAAGTGGAAGAAGTGGAAGTGGAAGAAGTTTTTACAGACATTTGCTGAAATCTGTCTATTGCCTAATCATGAAAGGGAGAGGACATACAGAGTTGCCATATTCAGTTTCTCAAAGCTATCTAATTTACATATTGTGTTGAATATCCATTTTGTGCAAATTATTCACGATAGTCACGACTTGTTCCATTTGACTTCCACAGTTGCCCTGGAACAACACTCCTTCTTCTCATTTTGAAATAATGTGAGATGGATAAAACACAGCACTCAGAGCATAGAAAACAGGTCCCTTTCACACAGTTCTAACATTCTGGTAGCACTTTAACTTCTATGGCCATTTCTGCACTGTACCTCCTATTGTGGTCCCAGCAGTGCCTTTGCCAGGAAGCAAGTGTGACACAAACACTCCCCTTGACACTTTTCTGGCTCCCTGTGGAAGGAAGTACGAGCAACATGCTCCTTCCTTCTGCAGCGCAGCCATCCTCTCTCTGCTGCACTGGGAAAAGAAGGGCGTGATTGTGCCTCTGCCCCCTTCTGCATGGCGGGCAGTGACAGGGGCATCATGCAACTGCGGGTGCTTAACAGATTTTTCCATTAAGTGAATATCCCACGATCATGATGGGTGGGGGTGCACTGGCTATGGGACTGTGTCAATGTTGTGCAAAAGCTGCCAATGTGTCCCCATTGTGCCACAGCAACGCCATGCAGAAATGGCTTATGTCTCCGTTGTATGAAATCTTAGAATTTGTAGTTTTGATAGGTATTTTGAATTCTCAGCCAGTGAGCTCTTCTGCCTCACCAAACTACAAATCCCAGGCTTCAGTCATGGCAGTTTAAGGCCATTTCCACACTGCACTTTCAACATCTGTGGAATTCTGGGGTTTGTAGTTCCCTGAAGCCAAAGAGCTCTCTGACTGAGAATTCTAAGGGCTCCTCCCTAAACTGCAAACCCCAGTCCATAGGAGGTTGAAAGTGGAATAATAGCGCTAAAACAGTGTAGTGCAGAAATGGCCTAAGAAATACAAAACGGTATAACTGTGTATGAAAGAGACTTTACTTACAACCCCCTGAACTGTAGTCTAAATCATTACCTTTTCAAGCTATGGTAGCACATCATTGAAGCAGATACATCAAAAATGGCATGAAGAACTGAAAAATAACTCTTGTTCAGGTGAAGAAATAATGGGATATGATGAAGGGAAATGAGCTCCAAGGATATGCACCGCCCTTACCCGCCATACAATCCCATCCCATAATATGCTGCAGAAACAGAGCTATAGATTACATTAAAGTTGGGAAGGGGAGAAAAAGAATGTTGCTGTCAACTTGTGTGGTATACTGGGTGGTAAGTGAACATGAGTCTCAATGACCAAGTTACAGTAGGAAACCATGACAAATAAAAGATTATCTTCCAGGTCAGAATTTGTTATGCCATGGCATGATATCCATTTGACACAAACTTAAGGGAAGAAATGATACCAGGCTGAGAGCTCCTTCGTCTTCTGCCTTTTCAAACCATTCACATGTCTAAATAGCTCTGAATGTTTGAGATTATAAAAATGAGGCTTCTGTTTACACAATTTTTTTGGATTAAAATAAGAAATCCGCCAAATCCCTTGAGTATTATAGCTCACTGTTTGCCAAGTCGCAACCGTCAACCTAAATACATTTATAGAAATATTAAAAAAAAAATCACACCTGGGAGGACAAGCTGGATGCCAAGTTTTGAGACTAATGAACTCAAAACAAATGAGACATTCTGCTGCAGTCCAAGTTTTCTAATAGAGTTTCCTGGCAGCCCCATCTGTCCTTGGAGGTGTTTGTTCGATGCTAATGTTCTCTAGCTCTCTAGCAGCTAATTAATTGACAGGATCTTGGAACAGGTGATCATTTCTTTTGACCAGAATTGCTCTAAATATCTCACCTGTCTTTTGTGACACATCATGTCTAGACTTCCTATCAGAGGAACACATTGAAGCCCCACAAAAGCCCAGCTGCATTCTGTTCACTGACAGAGATTTACTTCCAAAGTCATCTTCTCAATCATTAACCCATTCTACCTTCTTTAAGATTGCATGGACCAAAACAGAGATGCTTATCATAGCCATTAAGTACCTCAACACTGGCCCTACTATTAGGTGGTATGAAGTGGCTGTTTCAGGCAGCAAATGCTGAGGTGTAAGGCATGCCTAGAGCTATCTATGCCATTCACATGCTCTCCTCTGTGTTCTTTAGGCTACCCTACTGCTCTCAGGCAAAGCAAAGGATATGGTCATATTGTCATATAGTGACAAACAAATAAGATTTCTCTGGCAGTCTACTAGTTGTTGTACATGGAATCAGGCGGGCAGGGCAACAAGGAGAAAGTCACCGTCTTGTTTTTGTGAGCAATAAATTTTGGGAGAGTCCTAAAATAATCTGTTTCAAAGATAGTGCTCCAGTACTTTCCATAGGAAGGGAAATTTCTACAAGTATAGGAGCATAGTTAGCCTTATTGTTGCTGTCTGCCTTCAAGTCATTTCCAATTTATAGTGACCCCAAGGCAACCCTATCATGGGATTTTCTGGGGCTGTGTGTGTGTGATACACCCAAGATCACTCAGTGGGCTTCCATGGCTGAGCAGGGATTTGAACCCTGGTCTCCAGATTCATAGTCCAATGCTTAAATCATTAGAAGTTCAAAACTTTGAACCTTCCCTGCCTATCATAATTGATTTTGAGCTCTAAAGAGGTCATGCTGGAACTCTGTCCCATGTGATAAATACAGACCATCTATTTCCCAAAAAGATTCTATGTAAATTTCTGGAAATTGTCAACATCAACTGAAGGCTTGATCAAGAACTGAACCTTGGCTGACCTGAATGCTGTAGTTCATTGTAATCCTTCACTTCCTCACTTGTCCACAGAGCTTGGTCTGTGCTCTGGGAAAGCCATAGAAATCCCTGTAAATCATTTATTCAGTAGGCTGTTGCTTTCAGGGGATTTGGGAAACAGATTTCAGGAAGTTGCAAGACATAATGATGTTTTGGGCTGTTTCATCATTTTCCGTACACAAAAGAGAATTTACACATGTTGTCTACTCTTTCCCAGGTGGCCACGTGTTTTCTCTTTAAACAGAACTGACTTAGCCAAAGATTGAACTTTAGAGCGATAATAACCCAAACTGTATTTTGAAATGATCAAACTTGTTATTTTGGGAGCTGCCTTTAAAAAAAAAAGCCCAAATTGAAGAGTTTGTCCATAAACATAATAGATCATGAATCAAGGGCTAATTCAGTGACACCCCCAGCCCCTCTTACATCCTAGCTATGTCTCTTCAGTTTAGCAGCTGCTCACACAAAATGTTCATATAATATTAGGGGCCTTGTTTTCAAAGTGATATGGCTGAAGTTTGCTATTCTGCAGAAGCACAATTCACTTCTGCACATGCTTTTGCAGTTATTATGACATTTAAAAATGGATCTAAAGAAACTCACATTACCTTCTATAAAGATATGTTGTTGAATATGAAAACAAAAGTTCAGGAAGTTGCTACTACTGTTGCAGTATCAATTGATTGATTGATCGATGGCTTCATAGTTTCAGGGGTTACTCAGGCAATGACCCCATATTTCAAGCTTTAGCATTTTGATGTAATTACAAGTCTGAAGAAGTGGCATCATTTTGTGTTGTACTGAATAAAACCAGGCACTTTTCTTCTAAGCTATGCTTCAGTGTATGTAGAATTACTCCAACACTTGAATTGAGAAAGCTACCATATAAATGGTCCTGACTTTTCTGAAATTCTTTCTTAAATAAGTAAATAAATAAATATTTTCATTTCATCCCTGCCCCCATATCATCTCAGAGGTAGTGCAACACCTGTTTTGATAGCTAGTGATGCAGTTTTTATTTGTTGTTGTTGTTAAGTTCTTCAAATCACTTCTAACTTATGGCAACTCTAAGGCTACCCTACCATGGAGTTTTCTTGGCAAGATTTGTTCAGAACGGGTTTGCTCTAAGTCACTGAACAGGTGAGTTCTCTCTAAGGCTGAGATCAGTCACTTCCCAAAGGCCACCCACTGCATCTCCCTGGCTCACTGGGGATTTGAACCCTTGTCTTCCAGGGAGCTAGCACAGATTTCAAACCATTACACTATATTAACCAGAAATATATCTGGTCTCTTGTGGCCAGTTGTTTTATCTGGTTGAAGAAATCTAATCAAGATTATATTCATTTTCAGTCTTGTATAATAGTGACAAATCTTCAATTTCTGCTTTTAGCCAAGTAGTTGATATGACTACATCACCACTTCTTAGAATCATAGAATAGTAGAGTTGGAAGAGACCCCAGGGGCCATCCAGTCCAACTCCCTGCTGTGCAGAAACCCACATGAAAGCATTCCCAACAGATGGCCATCCAGCCTCTGCTTAAAAACCTCCAAAGAAGGAGACCCCACCACACTCTAGGCAGCATATTCCACTGCCAGACAGCTCTGACCGTCAGGAAGTTCTTCCTGAGGTTTAGGTGGGATTTCTTTTCCTGTCATTTCAATCCATTGCTGTTTGTCCTAGTCTCTGGAGCAGAGAAAAGCAAGTCCACTCCCTCCTCAACATGACATCCCTTCAAATATTTAAACATGGCTGTCATGTCGCCTCATAACCTTCTCTTCTGCAGACTAAACATATTCAGCTTCCTAAACTGCTCCTCATAGGCCAAGACTTCCAAAACCTTTACTATTTTGGTCTCCCTCCTCTGGACACATTCCAGCTTATCAATATCCTTCTTGAAATGAGGTGCCCAGAATTGGACACAATATTCCAGATGAGGTCTAACCAAAGCAAAAAAGAGTAGTACTATTACTTCCCTTGATCTAGACACCATACTTCTTCTGTTAAGGCTCTCTGGATTTTGATTTTTTGGTCTTCTATTAAGGCTTTTAATTCAGAGTTTTGGACTTCCATGTTCAGTTCCTTACTTCATTGATACTGAAAATATCTGGAATGCAGATAGTTGCTTCTTTTGGACGACAGTCAGAGTGTCTTGCCAAAGACAAAAAGCCTGCCTGCCAAAGGCAAGACAAAAAATTGTTGACGAAGGTGGGATCTGGTGGCAATAATGCCCTTGTGGGGAAAAAGGTCTGCTGCCAAGCAAGAGAAGAGTAGTCAGCACCACATTCCTGGTTGGCCCAGAACAGATGGTTGGAGGCCAGTGGCTCAAATTTTGAACTGGTTGACCCCACTAGGGTCATGGGAATCTGAGACGGTGGAATTTGGAGGCCCAACTCTCAATGCAGTGCAATAGAGTGGGGGAGAAGGGGGGCAGAAGGCAATAGATGAACTAGGATGGGTCTTTCTGACTGCACTCCGTGATGTTTAGCAGGAATCAGAAACCACTTAGAGGAAAGGACAACAAAAGCAACCTGAAGAGATTGTGGCTTTGAAGGATCAGCAGTCTCTTTGGAGGGAAACGCTGGAAAGTTCGCAGAGAAAGGTAGAAGTAGCAGAAGAAACCACGGCTGTCCGGTTTGTAAAGCTGAAATATCCTAAACAAGCAAGGAAAGGGCATGTGCCCAACCCTTATAAAGTAAGGGCTTCTGTCACATCCTAGGAGTGGAATCCCTGGGCGCTGGGTGCCCCTGGGTGTTGAGATCATAGTCCTGCATGGCACTTATGGGTGGATCACACTGAGATCCAGCCTGCCCCCCAAGGGTATCCAGATGTTAGGAGGGGTGGTAGAAGCATACTTTCGAGGTGAGGTGAAGGTGCGGCTACACAACACCAGTAAGGAAGATGTTGTGTTTTCAGCCAGTCACTGCATATCACAGTTCATCTGTGAGAGAATGAGCATACCTGTCATCCAAGAAGCAGCAGATCCTGGTCAACACCTAAACAGAAGGGACAAGGGCTTTGGATCTACATTCTATACATGCAGCTGGTACCCTTTTCAGCCTGGATGGGGATGTGAGGAGTGCCTAACATCAACTTGCAGGGTACGGAGCTTCCTCCAATACATCAGGTGATAGAACTATGGCATTTCCTTGGTCCTGAAAACGTCAGTGATGTAGCTGCTCTCCTGTTTCATTTATGTTGCCTACTTGTATATGATATACCAGAATTGTCATTTGTTCTTTTGCATGTGTCCTGGAAAGAGAAAAAGAATTGGTGGTGGATGACGCTATGGATGCCTTCATGGATACTCGGTGAACAAGCTGTCAATGGAAACAACATGACTATTTTATTCTTATGCAAACAGCCAGTTCTCACTCGGAAACAATGGCTTCTGGATACTCAAGGCAACTGCCTAAATGCCACAAAGGAGGAGACCTGGATAATTTCTGGAAAAAAATTGTGTTAAATTTGTCTATGGAACGGAATGTTACCTTTCAATATTTGTACAATCAACCGTGGATAACAAATATGACTGTACAAAATATCACAGGATGGAACCAGTTCCCAGAGAGACAATTAAGGGGGCAGAGTATACAGGATCACACATACTCTTTCTATTAACCTGATAAAAGCTCGTCAGTCTTTGTAAGCATATCCTTCTACAGTTGTATTGTTAAGACAGCAGCCTTATTTGGTAATGCAAGCCTCACAAAGGTGCATTTATGTTACTATAAATACTTCTGCCTATAATATATCTCTTTTGAACCCCACTGTACTCCATAGGCTGTACCTATCTGTTACTGAAACACTATTGGGGGGGGAAGAGGGTGGAGCTGTAATTATTAATGCTATCGACATAGAGGCAATAGAAAATAAGTTAGCATCCTTAGGTAATCACATTAAGATGGTGAATCAAATTACCAAAAACACAAATTTCACAAGAAGCCGACATACTTCACCAAGATACAGATGTAATGATAGAATATTATAACCTAACCTCCTATGTCACCAATCTCACTAGGCAAGGACAGCAAGAACTTTCAATAATGACTAGATGTACCTTGTTGCAGGTAGGCAATTTGATGAAATCAGAACTTGAAATACAGGAGTGGTACAATGGAGATATTAATAGCTGAACACATATTATTAAGGACATTGACATAAGCTGGAAGTGGCTTAAAGGTCTCTCATTTGTAGGGTCACCATAACTCAAAACTGACTTGATGGTACTTAACAACAACACTTTATGAAGGCAGCATGCTTTCAGACTTTTATTTGTTCCCAGTGTGAACAGTTTTGCCTACCTTAGAGGATGTGGAGTGCAGGATTATTTTTTTTCCTAGTGTGTAGTTGGACATAAAATGGCACATCTTTCTTCACTTTCTGGTAGCATAATTCTAATTCTTGTTTGGAGGAGGGTGGATTTGTCACCTGGGACAATGGTGATTACAACAACAGGCAGCAAAGTTGGCTTGACAAATGTGCTTGGCATTTTGCAATTGTTTCTAGCAATTCTTTAATGTGTTGGTTTTGCATTTCATTCATCCTGTGACATTATGCAGCCCACCTAAACTTGAGTATCAGAATAACTTTGTTAGGAGCATGTCCAAGATTCCTGCTTCCCAAATGGTCCCACACCAGATTCTGGATTATCCTTTGTTATGTCCTACATGATCCTTAATCAGTTCTTAGATTATTAGTTAAATAGATTAGTACTCTCCACCTCTCTCCAGTCACCTAGACTTGCACTGTTTCCGCACGAGACTGTTATAGCGCTTTGATTCCACTTTCAACATCCTATGGAATCCTGTGGTTTGCAGTTTCGGAAGGGGCCATGCGGCCCTTCCCGAAACTGCAAACCCCAGGATTCCATAGGATGTTGAAAGTGGAATCAAAGTGCTATAACAGTCTCGTGCGAAAATGGCCTTGGACTTTAAGGAGCAAACCTATCCAGGGCCCATTTCAGATTTCCTTCATTGGAGACATACAAAGGCCAAATAGAGATGTGGGCACAGATGTGGGCTGCTTGTGACCTCTAGGGGTCAAAATGTTGAAAATGCTCCCCAATAGCTTCTAGAAGGTATGAAACATTTTAGGCCATTTTAAGAAGTGAACAGAAAGTGGTTCCAGGTGATTTTCTGTTGTAGAAAGGGTCTGTCCTGGGGATAAAATGGGGGGGCTCCCAAAATGGCCTATGCCTCCAAAGGCTAGTTGGGGGGATTTTGGAGCAAAAAACTAGGTTCTTTTAGCAGGAAGTGTGGTGGGAGGTACGTCTCTCTAAGGTTTGCTGGTGGGCTAGTGTGGCCTCTGAAGCTGTTCACCCTAGCTGAACAGAGGAGAATGAAAGAACCCAACTTCTTCTTTTTTCTTCCAGGCTCTTAACACTTCAAGGCATCACAGGTTTATTTGAATTTTTTAAGATCTTTGAACTTTCAAGGAAAATTTTGTCTTCCTCAGTTCTCCAGTTTGGTAGTCCTTGCACTCCTTTTTGGCAATAGATCAATGGGCACTCTGTACTTAAATAGTCATGCTGTCTGAAGAATAGTGATGATTTTAAACCATTTGAGCCTTTCAAAGTTTCCTTTGAACTTTTGTGATCCATAAACGACAAGGAACTACTGGAAAAGAGGAAGAATTTCAGTCTGATGAGTGCCTGACTTGCACTCCTCTTATACAGTAGGAAAAACCAAAAAACAAGTATGATCAAAACACTCAGACTTTTATTTCAAATATGTTCCTGTCTCCATATGAAGACCCCAAGATAATAACCCCAAGATAATAATTAGGACAAGCAGAGTTCACTCTTTAAAACAAACTAGGTAGGCTGCAGAGATGCAAGATCTGTTTTGAAGGAGGTAGAGGTGCTCAGGACTGCCAGGCAGTCATGATGAATTTTGCCTACTTGGAGGTGTTGCTTATATCTGCTTAGTCAATATGCCAAATAAATATATATATATATATATATATTCGATTCAGTATTTGACTGCTCCAGATGGGCCAAATGTTTAATGAGGTTGAGGTGTTCTCTTTCGCTTTTCGTCCTTACTTTTTTCTTTCTAAATTTTTCTCAAAGGGCCTATCCAAACTGTTTAACAAACCTGAGATAACTCATTTCTAACCTGTTGGAGCTTCATAGAAAAACATTTTCAATCCACACAGACCTCTCCAGCTAGCAGTGAGGTGAGGGAAGATGAAGGAAGCTGGGTAGGCATTTTACCAAAAAACATTTGAATTTCATAATGCTATAGACAATTACCCAGTAAGATACCCCTTCTGTGATTTTGCTCACTATTGTCTCTGGAGACTTGGATGAGCATACCTTCTTTTGAAATGGTACATTTATTCCCAAAATTACAGTGTTCAAGCATTAATGCTCTGTGCTTCCCCTCCCATCCAGAGTAGAAAAAGAAAATGCCTTTAATCAAAACTAGCAATCCACATCTCCAGAAAAAATGGAGCTTTTTGCTGCAATCTATCCTGAGATAAAAAGAATATATATTTTTAGGTAGGAATAAACTAGTTCTGTTTGTGCTCATAATTGTTTTGGATGTTCCATGAAAAAAGAGAATGTTGTCTGGCTGTTTGAAAGACAGAGAACTTTAGCAACAGATAGAGCCACACCAAGAATGTCTCTTCTATCTTTTTTCCCCCAGAAGGTATAGTGCATCAGTGCTTCAGAGAAATGGCATTTTTGCACTATAATATTATAATATCTTTAAACCTTAGAAATAAATAGATAAATAAATAAATAAATCGTAAGATTATCACAGCAAATGACATTGCTGGTTTTAAAAATACCTTTGGAAGAGCCCTAGCATAGAGGAAATACATTCCTACAAACACCCTTCCTCCAGAACGAAATGAGTGAAAGTGTAGGAAGCAACAACTGACAAAATCCATTAACAGCTGAGGGTCTATACTGTGAGAACTCGCACCATTTTAGACCAGGCTGGAAAAGCCTGAGATTGAGGCCCTTTCCGCACGCCGTTATTAAGGCAGGCCAATGCGTCTTGCCATGGAGGTCTTCTGCACCTTGGAGTGGACTAGGTTCGGTTTATTTACCTTCATTCTGCACGTAATTCCAACTAAATGCACCCCCATCTGGTGGCAAAGTGCGCTATTTGAAAACCGGAAGAAATCGGTTTTCCAATTTTCCAGATCGATCCAATTCATACTTTCACAGTAGTGCAGACATGTACATTCGCACCAATGCGAATTGGTGGTCAGAGGAGGGCTCTTGGGAGGGGCCAGGGGGTAGTATGGATTTACGCACGTACGCAATGATGTACTAAAGCATGCAAAAAATAAAAAAGGGCCAATCACAGCCGATGGGGCAGGGAGTGGCCACGGTGGAGGCAATGTGGATTCATGAACTTGCACTCCTCCGAATCAGAATGGAATAAACGCAGTAGCTGTGCAGAAGGAAATGAGGGAAAGTCTGCCTTGTTTCGAGCCCAGAAAATCCAGTAAGAAATGGCATGAACCAATTCACCAGCCTCATGTGGAAAGGGCCTGAGCATTACAATAATATATATGGCTGAATAATATACCAGTGAAATCATTTACAGTGTTAGTATCCCAAAGGCAATGACAAAATAATAAATAATAACACAAATTTACAAATAATACAAAATTGATTCAAGTATTAATATATTTAGCAAATTGGAAAACATAAGACCCTGTTAAGTGAATGAAATAACGGCTATAAGTTCCCCTAGCACACCCTCCCCTTGCGGTGGAGATGTGTTAACTAAATGCCAAAGGATATAATAAAATACACTTGGGCTGTAAAAGAAATAAGTGGAACATTAAATGAGAACACTAATATGTAGAAGGTTTATCTATAAATTGGAAACCACAGCTATAGGAGCAAGCCACTCTAAAAAGATAATAAGAACCATTGACAAAGCAAGCCTCCAGGAATTGGCTTAGAACTATCCATTTTTAATATCTCTCTAGCCTATTTTTCCATTGCTTAAAATAGTCTTATGTTACTGTAGTTATTTTCAGGTCAGCTCTGCACAATGTCTCCCAGAGGTACGCATATACAGGACTACAGCAGACCACAGAACATGCAAAACATGTATATCTGGCAAACTTCAAATGTAGATTATTTGCATATCATCCTCCAAAGGCTACAGATTCAAGAACATTGCTCAAAACAAAAAAAAATTCTGAGGACAACCTGGAACAGCCCTGTATGGAAAAAAAAGGTAGAACAAAAAAGAAGATAGAAAGATAAAAAAAAAAAAAAAAAGGAGAGTGCTTGGGCTTTTTTCCTTTACACTATTCAAACTTTCCCCACAATTTCGTTTTGGTACTTTTAGGAATTTGTCCCAGTTAAAGACTTACTTTGTGTTGATTGATCACTGAGTCAAAAGCCTCAGTAATTTTTCATTCTCAGCTGTGGCTTAACTCCCTTTTTAAAAATCAAGTCATAAATTATTATATTCAAAGATCCTCTAGTGGAGAAACAGACACTATTCAAGTACCATAAATCTATCTTGCAACCTTTTGTGGTGGTTATGAGAAGAACTTAGCTTTAGAAATTAGAAATGGACCAAACTGAGACACAAATTAATATTAGTTATGATGATGTAAAATTGCAAGGAAAAGAAATGCATATTTTCAAAAATGCAGAAGTGAAAAATATTTTAAACCATATCACCTATCTATTCCTTATCTCCCTCTGGGTTTTAAATTCCAGTATTGAAGAAGAGACACAAGAAGGCAATAGAAGAAACAATAACATGTTAATATATAAAAAATAATTTAATTCTGTCCTGTTTGTGTCTTATTATTTTGTAGCCAGAAAAGGATAATTCAGAGATAAGTTCTTATTCTGAAAGTTTATCTTAAGTGGGGACATTCTCCATGGGTCCAGTTTTTTTCCATCATCAGCATGTATGTGACACCAATGTTTATGGCTCTGGGGTTGTCCTTTTAGTGTTTTCTGCCTCTCCTGCTCAAGGGTACATCTTTATTCTCTCTATATGACACATAAAGCCAAAGAAATTTGGCTGGGGAATTAATAAGAGCTGGTGGGAGATTTCCCCAGTACTTTATATATTCAAAAATGTCCTGCTGGCAGAATGTCTACAAAGTCCCATATACTAAGAAAGTGGTGACTCATGTCACACACAAAGAATGTTTATATATTCTTTATATATCTGTTGAAAGATGCAGTGGATTTATACATTTTAAACGTGTGGTGGGATAGGATGCACTGTTTTGTGTGCTTCTCTCCTCTCCTTTTTTCTTTTTTTTAAATCCAGAATTGCTCCTTCATCTCTCAGATTTAATCTGAAGCATCTATTTTGTTGTGGACTTCTTCCTTAGCAACATCTGAATAAAATGCTAGGATAAATTGCCTACAAGATCATACTTTATTTAGTTTGTTCTATATATTATACACAGTTTAATGATAACAAAGAGGCAAACACTATGGAAGAAAAAGATAGACGACAACTGAATGCATCAGCAAATATATTACTAGGTTATCCCTTGAGAAAAATTTATTATCCATCCTTCCTGGCAAGGCTGCTACAGGAAACAAAAGACTTAATTTGCATCTGAAAGATTGTTGTTGCCAATTACTAATAGCCGTAGGAGCAGCAGAGGTGCCAGAGTAGCATCACAAAACAGAACTGGAACTATTACAGAGAGATGAGTGTACAAATCCTTGTCACAGAAATCAACTGTTTCAAGCAATGAACTTGAATTAGCTCCTGTTCATCCGGAGCAGTCTTCAAAAACACAAAAATATGTATAAGATTGAATCCAGAGAACATTTGAGTAGAATTCTACTTGCAGAATGCTCTTGCATGTGGAACAAGATTCTTTGATTCCCGGTACCCTGTGAAAATCTTCCCTGGAGGAGCCAATGTAACAACGGAAGAAGCACCATGAGAAGCTATAATGGGAAGAGGGCACCACTGTAGACTCCATTCTCACTTTATTTATCAGGAACTATCACACTGTGTTCTGCAAATGGTAGCAGCTCTGAATCCAAGCTATATAACAGTGGTCTTAATTTTTTTTCCCCCTTTGGGCAGGCAGATGTAAAATGAATATTAAATATTTATTTCTTATTTTATTTATTCAGTTTCACTACTTCTGTATCTTCCATTTAATACAGTTTTTAGAAAATCCACCAACACTCCTAGCTATGTGAAGAACACTACTAACCTTCTACAGAAATTATAATCCATCCAAAACTTCCCAGGGAACATCATCTTAGCCACTATGGAGATAGAATCCCTGTGTACCAACATCCCACATAAGGATGGACTATAAGCAATCAGGAACATCATTCTAGATGGGACTACAGCAGAACTAGCCACCAAGGTCTGCTGCTTTGTTCTCACACAAAACTACTTCACTTCTGATAAGAACCTTCAGGTTAATGGTACTGGCATGGGCAAAAGCATAGCATCACAATATGCCAAAATCTTCATGGCTGACTTGGAACTTAACTCCTGCACCCGGAAACCTCACCTCTACCTGAGGTACATTGATGACATCTGTGAACACTCACTCAAGACATTCCATAAGAATTTTAACAACTTCCACCCTCAGTCTCAGCCTGAAACTTTCAACAGAACACTAGTTAACATGCCAGCCTCATGACAGCTTCCCTGCCCATTTAATCACAACTCCTTTCTGGTTCCCAGCCAACATCAGCCAACTGCCTTTCAAGAACTCCCTCAGAGGTCATTTCTGCACTACAGTGTTATAGTGCTATTATTCCACTTTCAACATTCTGTGGAATCCTGGGACTTGCAGTTTAAGGAGGGGTATTTAGAATTCTCAGCCAGAGAGCTCTTTGGCCTCAGTAAACTACAAACTCTAGAATTCCACAGGATGTTGAAAGTGGAATAACAGCACTATAAACAGTGTGGTGCAGAAATGGCCATAATGTACTATATAATATTATAATATTAAATAATAACCGCTATACAACAAAATTCTAAACAGCAATCTAAACTAATACATGACTAGCTATACAAAATTAAATAGGTGGTTCCCGCCCCTGTTGCCAATACGCTTTAGTAACTCTGCAGAAACACTAATATAATAAATCAGAAAAAAACACTGAATTGAATGTTTGTTGCTTAATTCTAATTCTCTTATGAAAAACTAATAAATATAATATATTAATGTGTGTGTGTGTGTACATCAATATCTATCTTCTCTCTTATTTGCCCAAATAAAATACAGCATTTGTAACATTCACATTACTATCATTCCATTTCTTAATACATTAATTCTGAACTCTTAAGTACCAACTTAAAAATACATATTATAGACAGAGAGCAAAGAATAGGTATCGTTGAGCAACAAATTAAAGTCATCTACAATTTTCTTTAACCAGTTCACATGATATTAAACATCTAAACAAAAGAAGAAAATGAAAACTGCAAAAACCCAAAATCATCATATCACCCTCATTTTCTCTTAGATATTCAATCAATAATTGTTAATTCTTTACAAAATCCTCTTCTGGAAGACCTTTTAGTCTGATTGTCAGTTTGTCCATTTCAACAACTGACATCAGTTTATTCAGACATTCAGCCATTGATGAGATATCTGTTTTTTTCCAGTACTTTGCATAGACTAATCTCGCAGCCAATAACATATACTGAAACAATCTCTGTCATTGTTTATCATAGCTAATATCTTCTCACCAAATCCTGAGTAAGAATAGTGCTGGGGACTATGACATTTTAATTTTTTGTGAATTATATTCTATATTAAACTTCAAAACTATTTAGCCTTATCACAAGTCCACCACATATGGTATAAAAATCCAGTACGATCCTGGCATTTCCAACAGCTGTTACTCATTTCTCTGTACATCTTACAAAGTCTTCCTAGTGTGAGATACCAGTGTGGCACCATTTTATAATAATTTTCCTATGAGTCAAAGCAAACTATATTTTTAATTTCTTTTGTCCATAGTCTTTCCCACTGAAAGGCATAAATGTCTGTCCATAAGCACTTTACTCCATGCACATGATGAATTAGATTTAATGTATGAAAACTAATACTACAAACTTGTTTCTTTCAGTTAGCCTTGAAGATGCTACAATATCCTTTTGCATACCAGTCCTCTGGAAAATATAGTCATGCATGAAACTTTCATTTCTGGAAAGCTGACTTTATCAAGGTCAGGGAAATATATGGCAGAATCCGAGGGCCAGAGACGCCAAAGGAAAAAGACACCTAACACAGGTGGGACCTCATGAAGAAGGAACTGCTAGAAAAAGCCAAAGTGGCTGCACCATAAACTCAAGGAGGAGGTGAATAGAAAAAAAGCATGTTTAAAGAATGGAAGGAAGGATGAATCACCAAGGAGGAACACAGAAGTGTAGCCCAACTTGCAGGAATAGAGTAAGAAAAGCTAAAGCTCAAAATGAGCTGAGACTAGCTCAGCTAAGCAAGGAGCAACAAAACATATTTTTAAAAAATAAGGGCTTTTCCGCACTTTGAGGGGGAAACGGGGCAGTCCATTACTCACCGGACTGGCACGCTCCCCCGACGATCCATGATGATCCGGAGCAGCGCGTGCCCGCGCTACACACTCTCCGGAGACGAAAATGGAGGCTTCTGGTTGGCGGAGGCTCCCTACCAACCAGAGAAGCTCGCGAGCCAGAAGCCCGCCCCTGGAAGATCTGCAGCCTCACACTGGCACGAGCCTGCAAATCTATACTTAGGGCAGCGACGGACTGGGGTGTGTCGGGCTATTGAAAGTCCTCTTTTAATTGGTCTTCCAATAGCACGGGAAACCACCAGTTCTGGGCATTCAGGAGCGGGCTGAAGTCTGGACAAACATTAAGTAGTCCGGACCCAGTTCGCCCCCAAGTGTAAACATCCTCGCTGGAGGAGCGCCGCCCCGTTTTAAATATAAAATGCAGAAAAGGCCTAAGTTTGAAGCAAGAAGGTAACAAAGTAAATGGTGGGACCACTGCTCAGCAAGGATGGTAAAAGGCTAACAGATCACAATAAAAAGGCAGATCTGTTCAATACCTATTTTGCTTCAGTTTTTTTTCCTGCAAAAAGAAGACTGGGTGATTCCATGCAACAGCAGAGACCTTGGTAAGGAATCCAGGTTGCAAATCAAGATTGACAAGAAGTTGGTCAAGAATCACCTACTTAAGCTACATGAGTTCAGATCTGCAGGGCCAGAGGAACTGCACCCCAGAGTACTGAACAAATTTGCTGACATATTTGCAGAACCACTAGCTGTCATTTTTGAGATATCTTGGAGAATGGGTGAAGTGCCAAAGGACTTGAGGTGAGTAGATTTTGCCCCTCTCTTTAAAAAGCAAAACAGATGCAGGAAACTATAAGCCAGTCAGCCTGACCGCACTATTAGGAAAAACTTTAGAATGGATTCTACAGGAATCTATCTACAAATATGGTGACAATGAAGGGATTAGTAGGCACCAGTGTGGGTTTGTCAAGAACAAATCCTACCGGAGTAATCATATATATTACATATGTCTCCAGTCATCAGATTAGTAGATGGTGGGGATGCTGTAGATGTCATTTATTTGGATTTCAGTCAACATTTGATAAGGTCCCCCATGATATATTGATTAGCAAATTGAATAGCTGTATCCATAATTGTTTAGAAAACTGTGCTTAAAAAGTTGTCATCAGTGGCTGCGCTTCAAATCTGAAAGAAGTTTCAAGTGGAGTGCCACAGAATTCTGTCTCTTCAATATTTTTATCAGTGATTTAGATAATGGGTTGGAGGAATTCCTTATCAAATTTGCAAACGATGCAAAACTTGGATGGGTAGCTAACACACTGGAAAATAAGAAGAGAATTCAAATCTTGATAAATTAGAAACCTAGGCTGAAATTTATAAAATCAAATTCAACAAACAAGTGCAAAATTCTACATTTAGGCCACAAAAACCAAATGCACAAGTATAGGATGGGGGATACTTGGTTTAGGAGTACTACATGTGAAAATGACCCTGGAATTATTGTTGATCATAAACTGAACATGAGCCAGCTGTATGATGCTGCAGAAAGGAAGGCAAATGCTATCTTAGCCTGCATTAATAGAACCATGGGTTCCAAATCAAGGGAAAGAATTGTCTCCCTATATTCTGCCCTAGTCAGGCCTTATCTGGAGTACTGCATTTAGTTCTGAGTACCTCATTGTAAGAAGGATATAGACAAGTTGGAGAGAGTTCAAAGAAGGGCACCAAGGATGATCAGAGATATGGAGAACAAAACATATGAGGAAAGGCTGAAGGAGGTAAGCATTCCCAGCTTGATGAAGAGAAGACTGAGAAGTTCTGTTTAAATATCTCAAGGGTTGCCACACAGAGGAGAATGCAGGCTTATTCTCTGCTATCTTAGAGGGTAGAACTAGGTCTAATGGTTTTAAGTTACAGGAGTTAGATTTTGATTGAACATTAGAAAGAACTTCTTGACAGCGAGAGTAGTTTGGCAATGGAATCAATTGTCTGAAGAGGCAGTGGGGTCTCTTTCTCTGGATATCTTCAAACAAAGGCTGGACAGCTACACACTGGGAATGCTATAGCTGGAGATCCTGCAATGAACAGGAGGCTGGACTTGAAGATCCATTCTGGACCATTACTGATCTTACAGTCCAACAGTGTTCAGTTGGGCTGAGGTTACTTTTGTATGACTGAGGTGTCCATAATGAGATTTGCACACGGGCGATGCAGTTTCATGTTCATGGAAGCCCTCTTGTAGCTGCCATCTGCTACAGTTGTGACACATGAACAGCATGCTCTCCTCCAACGATCCCAGTTTGTGAGGGACAGCCCTGTTTACTGTTTAAAACAGTAGTGTTCTTCCTTATGAAGAACCTTTGGCCTCCTGTTGTCTGATCACACCCTTTGACCACACTCTGATGTTGCTCAGCCACTCATGTCCTAAATTTCATCTGTGAAATGTTGGAGGTATGGAAAGACTTCCTGCTCCAAGGGTTCTAATTCATTGCACTAGGATATTATAAGATTATCCCCTAGCACAGGTGACTATACCCTCCAACATTTCACAAATGAATATCAGGATACATGTGGCCAAGCAACATCAGAGTGTGATTAAGATTGCAAAAGAGTAGTAGTAGTAGTAATATAATAATTAAAATAATAGAAGCTGGAAGAGGGTGCAGCAGTTTTCTTTTGCCTGGGCCTACTAGGAACAGTAAAATTCCTCCTGCTCCTCTACTCCCCCTCAGCAAGTTAATTGAGTACAAACTTATTTTGCACTTTTAACTCAGTTTGCACCAACTGAAGGAAGCTGAGACAAAGACTAGGGAGGGGATGAGAGGAGAAGAGAGAAACTGGGACATTTTAAAAGCAATTGAGAAAGTGAGATGATAGAAGTCTCTGCCAAACTGGGACAACTGGAGTGTAAGTTGTGACTATAAATGCTGACTATAGGATATTATTGTCGGAAGAAACAGCAGCTTCTTCCCTTGTCCTTGCTGCTCTCTTGTCCACTAGGGGCGAGATGGCTTAGACAAAAAGGGGATTGGGATCTTTTGTCTTCCTTTCCTGCTTGCTTTTTCTTCCTCTGTTAGCCATCTATCCCAGAACTGTTTTGGGCAGGTAACATTTTCTGGTTAAAGGAGGGTTAATTAAGTGACTGCCCTCTGTTGTAAAAGAAAAAGAACTCACCCCCTCAACTGAACCCCTTCTGCTCTCTTCCGCACCACTGCCCAACATGTCTCCCTCACATCCTTTTCTCTTTTAGGTTAGTTTAGAAAGGATCAGACTATTACTATCCAAGAATGCATTTCTTTAATAGATGTTCTTCCTGTTGAGGATTCAAATTTATTTTCCTGCAATTTCATTCGTTCAAACTCACCATCCTAAGAAGGGCACCTCCACTGTGAATGTAGTAGAGGTCCTAAAAGGTTCTTTCATTCCAATGATAATCTTTTAGGATCTATCCCTTCTAACAATTATTATACAATATCTCCATTTATCCGCTAGTAGTTAGCTAGCCATAATATCTGTGTCTGAAGGAATTGTAGTGTCTTTTAAGAGCAGGGCCTGAAAGGCTTCTCAAACGGAGAAAGGCCATGTAAGAGAACTGGATGGAACAATTTCAGCTTTGGAGCAGAGGCCAGTATGAGTCCTTATAGGGGCTTGCTCAGCGTTAAGCTCAGAGGACCCAAGAACTGGAAACTGTCTGAGGTACTGAAGTTGGCAAACTTCAAGGTCACAAAAGCCTTGGGTGTGAACAGAAAAAAAAATTTTTAGATAATTTTTATTAGAAACAAACAAGAAACAAAACCAAAAAAAAAAAGGTCACATGAAGAAATCATCAAACCAACAAAACCGAAATATTCATATTCTCACATCTTCCACTGTTCCTAGTTTAGCCTTAAAATATTATGATATTATCATATTGTATTATTAACGTTTAGGATCTTGAATAGCTAAAAGAAAAAGAATGAAAGCATGGATAACATCCAGCATGAAAAAAAATCACTGTACATGTTTCTATATATTTTTAAGATTCTATTACTAAAGAAGTATGTAAACGGAGTCCTCTTATATTCCTTCCTCAGTATGCACTTGGATTTACCTGTTCTATCACTACTATCATTTTTTTATTTAATAAATTTCTATACCAACTCCATCAACTCATATCAAAGTAACTCCAGAGTCTTTAAATGAACACAAAATGAACTTATGTTCTGCTATGTTTGGATAGCCCACCCCTATTCACAATCTTCCATGAATATGTGAATATATTATCTAGCTAGATTCATATAGTCTCCCTTCAAAGCATATCAAATGTATTGTATTATCTGTTTTAATTGGAAAACCTGTGACTCTATTTCTCCCATTTTCTCTTGTGAAGCTTTTATATATTATTATGATGATCACAAATTTATTATCTCTGCCAAATTGTTTACTTTGCAGAAGAGAAGGTTAAGAGGGGACATGATAGCCATGTTTAAATATTTGAAGGGATGTCATGTTGAGGAGGGAGCAGGCTTGTTCTCCACCACTCCAGAGACTAGGACAAGGAGCAATGGATTCAAGCTCCAGGAAAGGAGATTCCACCTGAAACTCAGGAAGAACTTCCTGACAGTCAGAGCTGTCCAGTAGTAGAACATGCTGCCTCAGAGTGCAGTTGAGTCTCCTTCTATGGAGGTTTTTAAGCAGAGGCTGGATGGCCATCTGTTGGGAATGCTTTGATGGGTGTTCCTGCATAGCAGGGGGTTGGACTTGATGGCCCCTGGGGTCTCTTCCAACTCTATGATTCTATGATTCTATCTCAACCAGCCAATGAAAACTCAGATGTTGCTAAATGAGTATTTACTTTTTTTTTTTTAATGTGAACAACATCAGACAGTGGGGAGATGGGAAGGGGGCTAACAGCCTTTGAATCACAGCAGACACAGACAAATGAAGTAACTCTTTCCTCCCCTATGTCATCCTATAGAAAATATCCTTCCTGAAGTTGGCATTTCCTCTGCAGTGGTATTTCTCATTGGCACCAATGAAAGATTTCTTCTTAATGCAAATGCCATCTTCAGAACAAAAATTTTTCCTCGAGACAGTGGCAAGGAGGAAAAAGATTAAATCTCTCCCCAGACCTACTGTGATCTGAATAATTATCAGCCTCATCCTCTCATGGTAATATTTGCATTTTTAAAACCTGCACATTAAATGCAAACCCACAGAGCTTGCAAAGTTACTTTAGAGAAGGATGAATATAGTGATGAATAAAGTGATACGCTGAAGCTCATCCATAACTGAGCAGCAGCAATGGAATGAAAATGAATCCCAGAGCATCATTCTACCACAGCCCACTCTTCTATACTCATTCCAAGCTCTTTCTCACATCCAATTTGGTGCCAAAGCTGACTGATGCCTGCTGTTAAAAGAGCTATTTTCCATTACAGGGACTCTTGTCCTCATTCCTTAATGCAATGACATAAGGCAATGACAGGTAACCTAACCAGAGTTCATGCTCCCAACTAGATTACTGTATGTAGGGCTCTCCTTGAAGATAACTTGAAAGCTGCAGCTAATGCAAAATGGAGCAGCTTGACTACTGACTGGAATACCATATACAATGGCCCCTTCCACTTTGGTGAGGGTTCACAATGCAGGACACTTATGAAAGTGGAAAAATTGTGAATATCTTCCCCCTCACACCCTAGTTTCCTGGTATTATTTGCTACCAGCATGTGTGGCTTTGAAAGGATATCAGACAGAGAAAAGGCTATCAATAGCAATGAATCATGACAGTGGTATTTGCCTCCATGTCAGAGATGGCAATGCCTCTAAATATCCATTGCCAGAGAAGACAAAAAGGAGGGTGCTCCTCGGCTCTTATCTTGCATGTGGGCTTCCCATTCACATCTTTTTGGCCACTAGAGAGTGAAAAGAATGCTGGACTGTGTTGTGATCCAGCATGACGTTTCTTATGAAGACATCTGAGGTGGGTACACCATTTGTGATCCAGCCTGAGTGTCCCCACCTCTAAATGCCTTCCTATTTAGTAAAGATCTGTGACCCTAGTTTTCCTTCTCAGAGGCCCTGAAAGTAAAACCTAGGCTCATTTTCCAAGTTTCTGTTTCCACAGAATTCTTCTAAGTAGGATGATCTCCACTTTTGATTGCTTTGTATCCCAGTGCATTCTTGAATTACATGACAAGATACTGCAAAATACAGAGTTCCAGAAACTTGCAGTTGATTATAAAACTGCTACAGTGTGCTAAAACAAAAGCAGATGACAGCTGGTTTTTGAAAGCAGTGGAAAGTTAAAGGAGATCTGTGTGTGTGTGTGTGTGTGTGTGTGGATTTAAAAGATGTTGCAAGACAAAACCATGTGAAAATAATTAAGTGCTTGTGCTTAGCATAAACATTGCAGGGGACTGGACCGCAGATCACTTTTAAGTAGCAACCACTGTTAAATAGAGAAGCTTATATCCAAATACAGTAACCTCTAATCTGTCCTTAAAAGCTGAGCAGCCTCCAATGGTGCAAACCCTTGCATCTCTGGGAAGATGCCTATGTAAGGCTGTGGGTTCTCTCTAATCTGTTGAAGATGGTGTCTTAAATAAAACAGCAAGAGAAGGAGAGAGGTGTAAGGAATGAATGTGTCATAACAGGAGTAGGTAAAGATGACATTTTAAAAGTCCAGCCAAAGTTAAATATTAAAGTATTTTGTTTCATACATCAGGAATGATTCCCTTTGTCTGAAAAAAAAAGGCATATATAGAGCTGATCTTCCCCGTAGGGCCTGCCAATACACCCATGTTTGTTGCTTAATGACATACATGCCTGAATAAACCATTTCAGAGCAATCATTGCAGGCAGAACTTTCTGGTAGGTACATAATCAACTGGTGAAGGTGACCAGCACAAGACTGCCACCATGAATATACACATTACAACGTCTGAAAAGTAGCCCATTGTCATTCCTCATGACATCACTGAAAAAGTAACTCATTGCATTGTTTGTTGCACTGCTACTTTTTATCAAGAAAAATATAGGATTGATAAGAGATGGGCATAAAAACTGAAAAATTCATGTCAATATGCCTTTACAAGAACACGGTGCTACTTATATAGAAAGTAATATTATTCCTACTTATTTTCAAATGTGCCTTATTGTACCTTATTATTCTCTCCCTAGAACTAGTAATAAGGAATTCCATTATGAGAAATGCATTACTTGCAGACTGTGATTCTACACCATTATCTTTTACTCTGATGGTTCTTCCCACCCATTACATTTACTACACTCAGCTATAGGGTTTTGGATTTTCTCCTTGTGCATGGCAACTATAATAATGATTATAGTTCCTCAGTGATTTTCCCAGTACATCCTTTCCAAACACGCACGCACACAAATGAAAGCAATATCTACAGGATTTTGTTTATTTTCAAGTGAAAATCTGATGAACTTTTTCACTTTGGTTGGAGATGTACAGGACCCACTATTTTTTGAAATGAGTTTAGAAGCCCCTGAGAATGGCTGAAATCATCTACTTCCCCCACTCCTGCCAGCCCTCTATGAGTTCTGGCCAAAACTTAATGATAGCTCTTTGGAGAGTTATTATTCTGAATTAGTTCTAACAGGGTTGCATGGAACTCTTCTTCTGCCTTCTTTTTAAAAAAGAATAATGGCTGCAGTAACAGCCTGCTGCCCTCAGATGATATTTTCTCTCTTTCCCCCTCCACATCCCACAGACCAGACATCTGAAACTGATAGCCTGCCTCTTAACTCAGGCACTATCCTTGAGAAAGGAAGGAAACTGACTCTTCTACAGGAAGGCAGAGAGGTTCTCCCCCTAGGCTCCAGGAAAGAAAAAGTAAGGCTGTTGTTCTATCCCTCTCATCATCGTTCACTTCTTCAGATGTGTTAGCAGTGCCTTCTGGCAGATACTCTATTCATCCATGAGGAAATCTGTGTGCATAGGGAAGGAGAGTTAATGTTCTCATTAAATGTTTCATACTCATTTGATTTACTGACAGTGTTGCCTTACATAGAAAAAGTCATCTGAATTGTAAGAGCTCACTCATTTCAGTTTTGAGGGCGATAGTTCCCCAAATATTTATGGGAGGAACTCCCCCATTTGTGCTCTCCACAAATTGTCTATTGTTGGTGCCATTTCCCCGTTTGCTGCTAAAGGTTCCTGCTGTGATTCCAGCTAGCAGGGATTACAGAAGGAGCTTAAGCCCAATGCAGGCATTCTTAGGCCATTTCTGCACTAGACTGTTATAGTGCTGTTATTCCACTTTCAACATCCTATGGAATCCTGGAGTTTGCAGTTTAGGGAGGGGCCTTTGAGGTCTAGCTTGGAAGTGGCCTTAATTAGTGTAGGCTCTACAGGATGAAAGACAGTGAGGATGAGCTGGACTGCTTTGCTTTCCTTGTCACCTTTCTTGTGTTGAGGACAAACATCAGCTGGATTTTTGTATCCATGGTGGCCTCCCTGTATAATGTAGAACCCTGGAGAACCAGGTTCCCTGCTCATAAATTTAAGTGAACTTAACAAATCAGACTTTCTGGGCCTTCAAACTAATTCACTATACTTACTGTAACCAATTACATTTTAAAAGTCATTTTCAAAGCTCCACTGATGGACCAAAGTTCCAAATTAAATCTAATAGCCTGGGGTCCCAGGGCTAGGATATTAGTATCTTCTTTTATTTAACTGCAAGCTTGACCTTCTTGTCTTAAAAGGACTGAGAAGGTATGCATATGAAAGTACACTTTATGAGTGCTGATGCTGGTTTCCATTAAGACAACACAATAAATGGTTTTATGTTATGACTGAGCATGACTTCGATGCACAAAAACTTGCTTTGTAAAAATGAAAAACAAAACACTACACTGCATTCAAAGCTACTTCAACTAAGTGCTAAGAATGCCCAGTGCCAACACATCTCACCTAACGCTTGTGCATGTGGCTGTTTGGTCATGCCTTCCTGCATGGTTGGTAGACTGAATTACATTTGAGACAAAGAGGCCAGTAATTTTTTGAATCACCCGAACAGTCCACTTCCCACATCCTTCTTCTTTATTATTAATCAAATTAAAATCACTCATCACATAAAAATGATCAAAAGCCCATTAAGTTTTGGTCCATAACTGTCAGCACCTAATTCACATTCTTGTGACAAGGCACTCAGTAACAAACAGCCACTGAAGAGCAAAGGGTGGGTGTAAACAGACCAACAGAGCACAAAAGAACCATAGCCAGATTAGACATGATTTTAAATTTTTGTGAAATATCTTTACTCGTAGGCCATTTCCGTACAAGACTCTTATAGTGCTATGATTCCACTTTGAACATCCTATGGAATCCTGGGGTTTGCAGTTTAGGGAGGGGCTGGCAGGCAAGCCCTAGGATTCCATAGAATGCTGAAAGTGGAATCACAGTGCTATAACAGTCCTGTGCGGAAATGACCTTTAAACTTACTAACAAGAAATGACTTCACTAAGCATGGGAAGGCCTGCTTGATACTAATGAAGTACCCTGTTTAATGCTTAATAGTGTGCGTAGCTACAAAAACCGTCAGAAGAGAAATTAATTTATTATTATTATTTAAAATATTTACAGTCCCAAATTTCCATTCATTAGGGTCTTCATGGCAGCTTTACAGTACAAAAACACTAAAGTTAAAAATACAGTCAAAATGCTCATGTCCTAAAAATCAACGGCAGTAAAGGATCATTATCTCCAAAGTGCTCTGAACCAGCAAAATCTTAGCCTGCTCTCTAAATAACATTAATGAGAGAAACAGCTGAACCTCCCTTGGGAAGGCACTCCATAGTTTAAGCTGTGTCTTCGGGGTGGCGTTCCCCAGCTCACAGAATAATTCAGAACCTTCCCTTCCAAGGGTGGAGAGAAGGAAGTCCAGCTTTTGGAAGAAGAGGTTTGACTTCAACCACACCTCCAGCAGCTGCAAAAACTTATCTGTTTCTTGCCTTTCTGACATAAAAGTTCCAACATTAGTAGATAAATAGCAAGGATGTCCTATAAATCATATCACTGTAGTTGGGACAGGAGAGAACTTTAATCTGTAGGATCCATTGGTCTCCAGTTCCCTCCAGAGGAAACCCTGGAAATTGTGAGAAAGGTCTACAGAACCTGGAGCTAGCATTCATAATTTGTCTCCGTTACAACCAATAGGAGGAAAACTGAAAGAAAAGACCTGAACTGAATATTGCGCAACATCTTCATAAATAACTTGAATGATGGAATAGAGGGCATGCTTATCAAATTTGCAGATGATACCAAATGAGAAAGAGCTAATATTAACAATAATGTTGCCATTTCCCTAGTCTGAGATTTAAGAAGACTTCTTCTTGTTGTTGTGTGCCTTCAAGTCATTTCCGCCTTATGGCAACCTTGAGGTAAACCTATCATGGGATTTTTGGGGGCTGAGAGTGGGTGATGTGTCCAAGGTCACCCACTGGGTTTCCATGGCCCATTGGGGAGTTGAACCCTGGTCTCCAGGATTGTAGTCCAGTGCTCAAATCGTTACACCATGCTGGCTCAAGGAGGCTTACAAGAGATTGAAAAAAAAACCATGTAGTTAAAATTTTTAAAAAATACAAAAGTTAAAAGGTAATTAAACAACAATAATGTATTTTAAAAATGGAAGCCAAATGGGTTCCACCCCAGGAGAAAGGCAAGAGGAGGAGCGGGGGGAGGAGGAAGATTTCTTTAAAGTTATCCAGTGGGAAAACTGTTTTTTTCTGCCACAATCTTTTCTTAAAATAATCTCTGAAGTGCATCAGTAGATCTAGTTTATGAGCATAGAAGAAGGGGTCCAGATCTTCTCAGCAAACTCAATCATGTTGTTAAACACCAAGACTGTGTTTGAATTAAAATTATGAATCTCCCTCTGGACCTCATTCTAAATCAATTGTCAGGAAAAAGGGGCCCTCCCATCTCACTAACAGCCTTAATTACCGGAGTGCTGTTGCTTTTAAGCATGGCAGGCCTGACAATAATTGACCTCTTGCTCCAGTCCCACAGAGAGAGCAACATGAAACAGAAAATTACTGCCACAAATATTAAAGTAGAAATAGGAACACCAAGGTAGGAAGTGAGAGGGTCCAACACATTGCATAGGTGAGATTCCATATCCTTTGGTCTGTCTGGAATGAAATAAGCAAGAGTTTGAATGATTCCAGTTTCACACGTCCAGGTCTGTGGGCAGAGGTGGACAAATGAAATGTTCAGTGTTAATTTTGCATGAAGTCAGTCATAAATGTTGTCCAATTTCTTGTCAGTTTGTAGATTTAAATCTTTTCACTTCTGAAAGCTAGATATTTTACTATGTGCATTTTTGTACACAATCTTTCTTAACACATACATGAATTCCTGTCTACTATTTTTGAGCCTAGATTTGCATGGCAGAGTTCAAAGAAATGAGCAGTCTGAAGAATAACAGTGTGCCATGAAGAACGAATTAGTGTTCTTTGTTTTTTAAAAATGAGCCAAACTAAAGATCTGAAGCAACCTTATGATCTGTGTGATGGATTCCCTGTCCAAGCTGGGCTTCTGTCACCTGTATCCTTTTACCTAGGAGACAGACAGACAGACAGACAGACAGACAGACAGACAGATAAAATAAAAACTTTTTTAGCATTTTTCAATACAATAAAATTTTTAAAAAATCAAAAGAGATACAAACAGAAAAAGGAAAATAAGAAAAAAGAAAGCTAGTAAATAAACGAGAAAGCTAGTAAAGAATGATGGAGAAAGGAATTACCTTTGACTTCCAACTTTTCCAATGATGATTATTGATAATGAAATAAAATAACTTCTCCAATTTTTAAATAACATTCATATATTATCACAGCTTATTTTTTTCACAGAGGTACTAATTATCAAAACCTACAGTTAGCATCTTATTCTCTTTTTCTTGCAAAAAGCCAATTAAAAGTTCCCAGTCTTTGTAAAAGGTCTCCAGTAATTTTTCTCTAATCAATGTTCTTGATTTATCCATTTCAGCTAAGTCCATCAGTTTCAGTAGCCAGTCCTCACTCATTGGTATTGCTGTCTTTTTTCCATTTCTGTGCATATAGTAGTCTTGCTGCAGTGGTGATATATTATAATATTTTCCATATTTATTCTCCAGTTGGATGTCTACTGTTCCCAATAAATATAATTCAGGTTTCAGTTGAACATTACTTTCAGAATGTTTTGCACCATAGAATATATTTGATTCCAGAATTTTTTGGTCATTCCCCAAGTGCTACCTGTTAATCACATTTTCAACATATTTTAGAAACATCTTAATGCATTTTGGCCAATTTTAATGGTGTCAAAGAGCAACGATATATCATCTTGTAAATATGCTCTTTAAGATCATAACATAAGGTGAATTTCAACCCCTTCAACTACATTTTCTCCCATTGTTCCAACCATATATTATGTTCAACATTTTGCACCCACTTTATCATGTAGTCTTTAACCTGTTCATCTTCTAAACAAAAAAAGTATACATCTAACAAAAATTTATACATCTTATCTATCAAATGTTCATCATCTGAAAACAACTGCTTCTCAAATTCTGATTTACTCAGCTCAAAAATCACATTTTGTCCATTTTAAATCTTTCTATTATTTGTCTATAAGAGAACCATTGAAAGCTATAACCCTCAGACAATAATTCTTCATTATTCTTCATTTGATTATTATTAGTAGTAGGAGTCATAGTATCTTTATTTTTATCCCGCTTTTCTCCCTGAGGGGACTCAACGCGGCTTACAGTCATTAAAAGAAACATAATTAAAAACTGTCATATACAAAAGTTAAAATAAAGATTAAACTACAATAATAATTAAAACATATTAAAATACATAAAAAACAGCATTAAAATATCAATTAAATAACAATTAAAATGACCAGCACCGATAGAAATTATATATAAAATGTCTGCTGGAAAAGGAATGTTTTTAGCTATTTCTGGAAGGTAGGCAGGGAGGGCACCAGCCTAACCTTTTTGGGCAGGGAGTTCTAGAGCCTGGGAGCAGCCACTGAGAAGGCCCTCTCCCGTGTTCCCACCAAATGCACCTGTAAGGGTGGTGGAACCAAGAGAAGGGCCTCTCCCACAGATCTCAACTCCCAGGCCAGTTTGTAGAGGAGGATATAGTCCTTCAAATAACCTGGACCTGAGCCATGTAGGGCTTTAAAGATCATCACCAGCACTTTGAATTGTGCCCAGAAACAGATCGGCAGCCAGCGGAGCTGTTGCAGCAGGGGTGTTCTATGCTCCCTGTAACCAGGGAGTCTATCTTGTTCTTGATCAAAATCCAAGAGATTTTGATAAGTTACCCATTTTCCTTTGGTGTTATCTCCTTCCTATAAAAGGTTTCTTGCAATGAAAGCCACAGAGGTATCATAGACCATAAGCTTGGTTTGTATCTACTCCATATTCCTAATGGGGCACATCTCACATAATGGTTATTGAAGTCTGCATTCACTCTAACTTTATCATTCCACAAATATCTAAGCCACCCAAATCTCAATTCATGCTTTTCTAAATCCTACAATCTCTTATTTGTCAGAACAGTCCAATCTTTCAACAAAACCAAATAGCTGTGGAAAAGCATAATTTCAAATGTAGTAATCCCAGTCGCCCTATTTTTTTTTATCTTGTAAAATGTTATATTTAACTCCTGGTTTCTTCCTTTGTGATAAGAATTTTGGAAAGTCACTTTGTTTAAATAGCATTCTGTTTGAATAGCACATTATTAGTCAAAATCAGTGTTGTCTGGAACAAAAACTGCATTCTCAACAAGACATTGATTTTCATTTTCATTTTCATTTTTCTTTTGGATAGAGTTTCTTTTGGATAGAGTTCTGGTGAGAATTTCCTTAAACACCACCGCCCCAGTGTTACCCAACTTCATTCTATTTTTGAAGTGCTGCTGTAGTACTTGATCTCTGACCTGCTTTCAAACAAAATATACAATCACATCACTTATTAAGTTTCTCTGGCTTGCCATGCAAGAAGAAATTCTTGACAGGTGGTCCAGCTTCTGGTCAACTACTGGTATTTCCCTTTGTTTCTCCAGAAGGTTTGTGATAATTTCAGTGATTTTTGCCTGGATATTGTCATGCCTCAGCCCAAGGACTCAGGTGCAAACACAGACAGGATCCTCCCTGAGAGCCACAACACAGAGACGTGAACAAGACAATCTTACTGCAGCCCAGCATAGATGAGAAAGGGAGTGTCCATGAGACTCAGAGCATTTATATAGAGAAGATTCATTAATTAGACAAACAGCTAGGAGAGGCTGTTGGCTAATAAATAGAAGAGATGGGGTGGGGAGAAATCTGTTGCAGACAATTGGTCTGTTGCAGAAAACTGGTATTATTGGTGGAAGCAAAGTGTTCTTCATTTGGATCCTTGGCTTGTATTCTTGGAAAACCTTGACCCTTGCTTTTTTGTGCTGGATACTCCTTTGAGCTGACACTCTGAATTTATTATCGACTTGGACTGATGCAACACAAGAACAGTAACTGGCTTTTGTAAATCTTGTCTGTGGCTGCTACGGTAGTCTGTATTGGAGAACTGTGAACTGCGGCTGGCTATCTGGACAGGATAGCTATTCTCATTTGGTTGTTCAGCTCTAAAATATAAGCAGTTCTCCCATTCCCTTAGTTCCATTAAGGCCATGACATCCAGATCATGCTCAAGTTCTCTTTCCAGTCCCTTTGTCTTTTTCTCCAACTTCTCTGTGTTTAATACCAAATTCTGAATCTTTTCAATTATTTGTTTCAACTCTGGTGACTCTGTCAACATCTTCATCTTAGATTTCAACTCCTTTTAAAACTCTGCTTTCAGGTCTCTGGAGATCTGACATATCTACAATTTTATGGACTGAAGCTCATCCAAAAATTTCTGTGACATGTCTGTTGATTTCCAAATTGACATAAAAGGAAAAAAAATTAAAGGAAAAATATATTGATTCCTAAAGTAATTTCTTTTCACCACCAGATGTCACTCCTTAATTCAGTTATTCTAAGCAGGCGCTGTTTACAGCATTCAGTCACATACAGAGCAATCTGGCTTCCACTTTCTAGTCAAGAGAGATTACCTTGTTCTTATCAAACTACAAAGGTAAACAAGATTACATTTGCATACTAATTCAGTCATTTACAGCCTTTTTTGTTCCTCATATTATTTTAAAGATCTTTTTATTTCTTCACTTAGAATTTTCTTAAAGTCCCACAGTTTATGCTTTTTGCTCTTTATTAGGATGCTTCAAAAAAAGCCCCTTAAAAATCCCAAGTCAATTTGCTCATGAACTCTGATCCCACAATGGGGTAATTTTGCATGAAAAATAAGTCTCCTTATAATCAAAAAGCACATCTTAAGTAGATTAAATTGATTTGAGTTCCTTGGTTTAAGAAAGAAGTTTTGTGGCTTGCCTTTTACAGGCAGGCTTCTTTGTTCAATGGGGCAGGGTAGTAGCTTTGGCCCCTCGTTCTTCCATCCACTATCATTTGACACTGATATGCAATTGGATCACCAGGAGGAGACCCTTGGATCCTCTGAGTTGATCCTCTGAGGCCCCTTAGATCCAAGGGGCAATTTTGCCAGTCTCTGACATCTGTGACCAGTAATCACCACACAGAGTGTCCCTGCTACTGCAGAGTTCACAGAGGAGGTGACTAACAAGCTGCCATGCCTCCAGGAAGTCCTGCCCTTCCTAGAGGCCTTTTTACCTTTAAGATCTCTCTCTCTCTCTCTCTGGATCTGGCACTCAGGTCTCAAGGTGACCAACTGGCTGTGTTGATCGGGGGTACAGTGTGCAAAGTATGAGCAGTTCCTTGTTAATGATTACAGTCAGCCCTCCACATTTGCAGGTTTCACTTTTACAGATTTGATAATCACAGATTATTTGCTGTCACCTCTGCTGCCTCCCTATGCCATTTTTAATAAGGACTGCAAGCCTCATGAGACTGAGAAACTGCGAACAAGACTTGTAAGTCCCTCTTAAAAATGGTGTGGGGCAGCAATAGAGGTGGCAGTCAGCCCCACCCACTTCTGCCTTGTCAAGGAACCCTGGCATCTCAAAGGAATCCACAGTGGGTTGAATATGGTGATCATACGTTTTTTCTTTGTTAAATATGGTTTGGGAGGGCCTAGAGTTATTCATGTTTTTTTCACTTTCACAGGGATCCTGTGACCCTAACCCTAGTGAGTGTACATTAAACCATTCAAAGAGGTATAGAAAATAAAGAGAGTAAAGCTTTTTATATAATACGAAAATAAACATCTAGCCCTAATCTGGTTCCATATACTGTACACAGTAACCCTTCTGCTTCAAACAAAGTTAATATTTCACCCTAAACATTCCCCACATTCTCAGATTGCCAAAATCCAATTCAGATCTTCTCTATTCCCCCCTCTCCTGATTAGCCTTCATCCCCTTTCTGATTTCCTGATTCTATTTCATCCTACACCTATCTCTTTCTTTAACAAACCAGGCTCCTCACACATTGGTGCCTTTTCACAGCATGCCAAAGGCTGTGATTGGCTGGTCCAAAGCAGGCTTGCCCAGCTTCTCCCTTTGTTGTTATCATTCTTGTGGTTGTTGTGTGCTTTCAAGTCACTTCTGACTTAGAGTGATGCTAAGCTGGCCCTATCACAGGGTTTTATTGGCAAAATTTATTCAGAGGGGGATTGCCATTCCCTGAAGCTGAAGGAATATGACTTACCCAAGTTCAACCAGTGTTTTCCCATGGCCAGTGGGGATGGAAACATGGCCTCCAGAGTTGTACTCCAGTGCTCAAACGCTATCTGCACTGGCTTCTCACTTCATGGTCTGCTTTATGTCTTAGACCAAACATTCCAGCTTTAAAGTAAATATATATGATCTGTGCAAATGATAGCATTTCTATTTCTTGAAGAAAGAATGCAATATCCTACATAGTCCAAATGTGAATTTTATATGTCCTACTATAGTCTTGGCTTAAGATGGTCTTGCAGTTCTTAAGGTTATAACTGTAGAAAACCAAGAAGTGTGATCATACCTGCTTCAAATGCATTTCAAGGAAGAACAAATTTCTAAAAATTAGGCTTCAATTTTAATAGCTATTTGCAGGAAGAAGGCAAAGAGGAAAAATGACTATGTCATATTTGGTAGTGTATGTAAGTCTTTGCATAAACATAGACATGCTTTATACTGGGTCACACTCAGTATAAACCCATCCAGCCCAGTATTGTGAACAGTAACTGGCAACAATGGGTCTCCAAATTTTCATGCAGAATTCTCTCTGCACTATCTGGAGATCCTTGAGTTTCTTTCCAGGTCATTTCTCATCCATGTACTAATCAGGCCCTGTTCTCCCTAACTTTGGAAGACAGAAGATATGAGGTATAATTCTCTGTTGATGATCTACTCAAAAGACCAGGTGAGCTCCAACAGAAGGCATATTTGTTAATGGATGGGAAAGGGGGTTTCCATATATAAATACAAGAACAGAGATTGGCTTGATAGTTTTCTTCTTGTTCAAGTAAAACACAGTTTTTCTCAAATAACTTGCTATGTTCATAACCCACTATGGTTGTAACACAGAGGCCATAGCCTTTTCTGAGGTGCTATATCCTGTCAGACCATATTCCCAATAACATAGTCTCTACCATCTACATAGCTTGTGGTTATTTATATGGAGAATCTGTTGGTGGATTCTTATGTCCTTACACATATCTAAAGCTCCTAATAAAAATGCTTAAATGCATAACAGATGTATACCTCACCCTGTGATAAATGTGTGATGGGCACAAAGCTGTCATCACTTCATTCGTAAGCACATTTTTTTATTTGTTCTCTGTGTTGCATACTTCAAGAAACAGATTAATGTTATTGGGCACAATTGAAGAGATTTGTTACTTCAAAGTGGATCTTGGTTTCTTTCTTCTCACATCTTGAACACTCCCTTCTGTTACGCAAGTTCACTGTGATTTTCTGTTTTTCATTTTCACTAATTGTTGGAGTTTCAAAGCCCTCCACAAACATATATGGAATGTATAATATATGCTGAGTGGAGGCAAAAGCTTAGTTTCATACTGAGTCATACTTAAGATTTAGTAGAACCATAGGATCATAAATCATAGAGCTGGAAGAGACCATGAGGGCCATCCAGTCCAACTCCCTGCCACGCAGGAATACACAATCAAAGCACTCCCAACAGATGGCTACCCAGCCTCTTTTTAAAGCCTCCGAAGAAGGAGACTCCACAACACCCCAAGGCAGCATATTCCACTGTCAAGAACCCCTAACCATCAGGAAGTTCTCTCTCATATTTAGGTGTAATCTCTCTCTGTAGTTTGAATCCATTGCTCCATGTCTTAGTTTCTGGAGCAGTAGAAAACAAACTTGCTCCATCTACTGTATGATATCCTTTCAACTATTTAAACATAGCCATCATGTCACCTCTTAACGTTCTCTTCTCCAGGCTAAACATATCCAGCAACCTAGGATGCTCCTCAAAGGACAGGGTTTCCAGCCAATATTTTTTTATTGGAGAGATTAACATAAAAAAAATACATACAAAAAAGTTATTCTACCAATTAATGCAAAACCATTAGTGTTTCACCTATAACTAATAAGTTAATTATTCCAATAGTTCCCACTGCTATAATCCTTCCATCCATCCCTCCCCCACCAGGAAACAAAGTTACTTTTTATTTAAAACCCCATTCCTCTGATGTGGAGAATTGTATTAATTGTATCTTTTAAAATTTTGTAGCCCTTCCTTTGTTTAATTGTTTCTATTAGTTTGTTCTGCTTCCTTAGCCAAGCACCTCCTTTTCACGAGCTCATGTATCCCATTCTTCTTTCTAATATAAAATCAAACATTAAATACTCTGAAATATAATATTGCTATCTATCCAGCTTCCATTTTCATTTGTCTTTCCACCTGAATGCATTAACTGCCTGAGCTGCCCTCAACATTTGTTTCAGCAAATATTCCTCATCTCTGTCCATTCCCAAATTCTTTACATTTAGAGTCATACATTTTTCTTTATTTACTTCCAACTTTTTCCCTATTATTGCAGCATTTTGTTAATTATTTCCTGCCAAAATCTCTGTACCTTACAACACTCTGACCACATATGTATATATGTGCCATTACTTCCATATCCTTGTCAGCAACTAGATGGCACATCTTTTATTAATACAATAATTGCTGTTTCTATACCATCTTCCAATTAATTTAATTGTTGCTCCCTTATTTTAATCTTTTTAATCTTGATGATTTCAAGTTTGAATTTGTTTACTATGTGTTTTAATATTCCTTTCCCCTAATTCTAATAAATCCTCTTTCAGTTTAAATTGGCTTTACAATAAAATTTTATAAACCCCACCTCATTCCTTTTCCCCTCCAATCTTTCTTCTCATTAAATCTTCTAGGGCAGTGGTTCTCAACCTGTGGGTCCCCAGATGTTTGTGGACTTCAGCTCCCAGAAGCCCCAGCCACTATGGTCAATGCTCAGGGCTTCTGGGAGCTGAAGTCCAAAAACATCTGGGGACCCACAGGTTGAGAACCACTGATTTAGAGATTTAACCTATCCTTCCAACCAGTTCCAGAGGCAGACCATGTAGTGTGTATGTGTGAGAAAGATGGAGGTAGCTTGTGCGTGTGTGTGATGTGTGTGTAAAAAAATGTGCATATTGCTATAATAAGCAGAGGGATCAGAAAGATCCTACTTAAGAGCTGTGTTGCATAAATCTCTGCTTGTCAATTTCTGCATTAACTGCACTACATAGCCCTTGTGTTGAATAGCAAAACTGGCACAACTGAATTCTCTCCTGAATGTAGAACAGATGTGCACATGCCTGTGTGTCCACATGCACACTTGCACCACATATGCAGTTCTGCTTCCATAAACTTAAATTGAATGCAGATGTTCGATTTTAGACACACAAAAATCCATCTGCTTCTGTGGCAGAACTTACACATGCATAAGATACCAACAGGATTCCAGCTGTGGTTCCACCTCTTACAAGTGAGAACAAAAAAGCATAACCAATAACCCTCCTTGGGATTCTAGGAGTTACAGTCCAAAAATGTAAATTATCTGAGTTTTAAACAGTTTATCACTTGTTTGTATTTCATGAAATTTCAGGTGGCTGATGTCACAATCCATTTTTGCCCCATTGCCTGAGGCCTTGAAGACCAGTCTCTGTGCCTTGGTAGAGCAAGCCAGATGAAACATTGCTTTTTCTCAGTATGAAACATCACCCATTTAGGTACTGTGCTGTTTCACAATTATCTTAGTTTAAAAAAAAAAAAGAATCCCAGAGTCCCTCAAGTCTGGTTCTGCAACAGCTCTGCATAGACGACCACCCTTGCTTATTTGTCCACCACATAGCAAAATCAGGACTACGTTGGTTTATCCAAACTGCCTGGTCTGAGCCTGAACAGGAAAATGTTTTCAGTGGGGTTTTGGCGCAGCTATATTGATTTAACAGCACTCAGTTGCAAGATGATGCATTTTTCTCCCTCCTCCACAAATGATGATTTATATTTTCATGTAATGTTCCATTTCAACCTCCTTTCCAATGGAAAATTTCCATCTTGTTTTTGCAGACCCTTTAATTCTGTTAATCCTTCTGTTTGAGTCAATGCCCATGAAGACTATGGGACCTGAACAGCTGTTTTGTTAACGGTGCTTCCAGTCTGCCAAGTTGCTAACATCCCAGCATGCTCTTGTAAAGATTAGTGTTCCTTGCCTTCTCTTTTTTATAGTAGGACAACCTAGTTCATTGCCTAATTACCAACTACAGGAACAAATCTTTTACAAAAAGTGTTGTTCTAGCTGAATAGGTATTATTGTTATAGATCTTGGTATATTCATCAAAAAGACTGCATTTGGACAGAAAAACCATTAAATTCCCATCAGAGATAGGAGGTGACTTCACCAAATGTCACACTGAGTTTTAAACCCACTGTATTAAGCTTGAAAATAGAGAAGCCAGCCTTTGGTGCTCCTGCTGTGATCTGACCCTGTCAAGTTTGGACAGGGCAATAAAAATCCATCAAGTGCACAATTAAAGATTCGGGTTTCATGTGATCATGATTTATGTACCTGCATTTGATCAACTTCTCTCATGTTGCAATGAAGGAAATAAGAAGCACTTTAATCATGTGTTTCTGTGTGGGAGGCCCATAGGGTTTTCTGAAAGGCAAGGATTACTGGTCAAATATATAAACATAGACCTACCTATGCTGGCCAAAAGAAAGTTCACTTTCAAATGATGTACTGTGGCAAGATTCAAGCAGACCGATTAGCGCCTTAGATATTTTCCATATGCAAAGATATTACAAGGCATGTTTGTGAAGTTTCCATCTCTTACACAAGAGAGTCTGTTAGTGGAAGCATTAAAAAAAAAGAAAATCCTAATCATCTGCACGTAGTGAAAATCTCACAGCTCTCTATAGATATGTAAGCAGCCATTAATCCACACCCTGACCAAATTCCAGCTTTAAACTGGAGTAATTAAATGCAAAATAAGTTTTAAAAATTCTGTATTGCAATTTGGTCTGAAAATACAAGGTGTCACTTCCTTTCCAAAGACATTTGTCTGGAATTCTATTGGTGACATGCACATGTGTAACTCTGGGTTACACACATGGGTCACTTGTTGGACATTGCATGAGGAGCTATTCACTACTGTTTACTAATGGTGGAGAGAATATCCAGTAGAGTCTGACTGAAACCAGAAGGAAGAGGACAGGTTGCTCTCCTGCAGTGTCCCCTCCACAAGGGTTTGATAGCTGTGTGGAGTGGGACCATGGAGCTGGAGCTGTGGAGCATTACACTCTGCACATCTAAATGCAGGACCTTATCCATTTGACTTCAAGGTGACAAGAAGAACAGAAGGAAGGAACAGTCACCAAGGAAGAGTACAGGTGTGTAGCCCAAGCGTAAAGGAATAGTACGAAGCTCAGGCTAAAGCTCAGAATGACCTGAGCCTGACTGGGCAAACAAGGAACAACAAAAAGGAGTTTTCCAGATACATTCACAGCAAGAAAATGACCAAGGAGATAATGGGGCTGTTGTTCAATAAGGACAGTAAAATGCTAACAAATCAGAAGACAAAGACAAAAGTACTCAATATCTATTTTGCTTCAGTATTCTCCCAAAAAGAGAACGTCTGTGTTTCCATGCAGAAGCAGAGACTTTGGCAAGGAATTTGGACTGCAAGTTAAGACTGATAAGGAGTTAGTCAGGAATCACTTAGCTAACCTAAATGAATTCAAATTGGCAGGGATGAATGAACTGCATCCCAGAGTACTGAAGGAACTTGCTGATGTACTCTCTGAACTACCTGCTGTGATTATTGGAAATCTTGGAGAACAGATGAGGTGCCAGAGGACTGGAGGGCATACATTGTCCCTCTCTTCAAAAAAAGGCAAAAAAGGAGGCTACAGATGAGTAAGCCTGACCTTAATATGATGAAAAATATTAGAATGGATTATACAGGAGTCTATCTGCAAGTATCTTGGTGACAGTGTAGTGATCAGTAGGAGCCATTATGGGCTTTTCCAGAAAAAAAATCCTGCCAAACTAATCTGATACCTTTCTTTGATCGGATCAGTAGTTTAGTGACATGATGGGAATGCTGGTGGTGACCCGGTAGAAATGCTGTGGGTGTTATTTACCCATATTTTAGCAAAGGATTTGATGAAGTGCCCCATAATATTTTGATTAGTAAACTGATTAAATGTGGAATAGATGGAAACACCATCAGATGGAGCCATAATTTGTTGGAAAACTATGCTGAAAGAGTTATCATCAATAGCTGCACTTCAAACTGGAAGGAGGTCTTGCATGGGGTACCTCAGAGTTCTGTCCTAGAGCCATTACTTTTCAACATTTTTATGATAGATTTAGATGATAGGGTGGAGGGAATCCTCATCAAGTTTGTAGATCACCTAAAACTGGGAGAGGTAACTAAAACACTGAAAGATAGGAACAGATTTGAAACAACCCAGGTAAACTAGAAAATTGGGCAGAAATTAATAAAATGAAATTCAACAAAGACGAATGTGAAATTCTTCATTTAAGTCACAAGAACAAAATGCACAGGGTGAGGGGATACTTGACTCAGCAGTACTACTACAAATTGGAGAGAGTTCGGAGAAAGGCAATAAGGATAATAGAAGGTATGGAGAACATATGAGGAAAGCTGAAGGAGCTGGCCTTGTTCAGCTTAGTGAAGAGAAGACTGTGGGATGACATGATTGTACTCTTTAAATACTGGGGTGGGGGTGGGCCAGGCCTCTTCTCTGCTGCCCAGAGAGAAGGATCAGTTTTAATGGTCTGAAGTTACAGGAGAATAGATTCCAGTTGAACATTGGAAGGAACTTCTTGATGAGCAAAGTGATTCAGTGATGAAACCAATCATCTAGAGAGATGGAGGTCTTCAAAAAGACGTTGGACAGCTGTCTGCAGGGAACACTCTAGCTGGAGATCCTGCATTGAGCGGGGGCTGCACTTGATGGCCCAGGATGTCCCTTCCCACTCTATTAAGTTCTCTTCTACCAACTCAGTACAATTGTGATCATTAGACCAGAAGTCAAGAGACAAACTTGAATGTTATTTCCCACGTAAGGGCAACTCTACTTACCAAACTCCTCATTGGTCATTCAGGAGATATTGGGCAAAGGAACTATTGGCTATGTGTCTTCATTACAACTACCATCTCCTCACACAAAGAGACACTTCTCCTCACTTTCTTCTCCTTCAGCCCAAAACAGATAAGTCATTTGGCTCAGACTGGTCATGTTAAAACTCTGCTAATCCTAAAGTAGCTATTTTTTTGTGAACCCAGTAATGGGACAGGAAGAAGCACAACATAATTAGAGAGATGAGGAATCTCTTTTGAATTTCTGAGGGTAGATACTTAACCCCAGTCAGCAATTGGTTATACAAGAAAAAACAATATGAAGAAGAGAGTAGTGGTTCAAGACATCTCCATCCCACTCCCCCAGCTTTCAAGGCGGACTAACAAAATATAGAATTTTTACAGTTTTACAGTTTCTGTTCCATCCTGGTATCATTCTTGTTTCTCCAGTGGGCCAGTTTTGGCCCTAGAGTGGTGACAGTTTGTGAAACGGGCAGAAAATTATATTCAACTGCCTCTACTCAGTGAAGGAAAAAGGAGGCTGTTTTTCTAACCAGAGGGTATTGCTAGGCCAGAACTATGTGCACACACTTAGATCCAGCCCTTGCTCTTGGATAAGACAGCATACAAACTATTAGAATGCCCAGCAGAGCTCAACTGCAGGGATGCCAACAAAATCTGCCACAGAATCTGCCACAGATTTTCTCTGCTCCAAAGGGGCAGCATCTTTACAATGCCAGGCTGCTTTGTCTTTATGGAATCTGTGGTTGGTAAGAAGAATCTGCTGCCCTTGGAATATACAGAGGTATATGCCTGTGTAAAATATTGCATTACTTTTGAAAATGATGGATTGTAATGATGAAAGAGAAAGGGGAAGAAGCACTTTTTTGCATATACAAATATGTTTAAGTCATTTTGTATTAGTGTGCCTTGTAGAAAGCTGCATATTGTTTTTTTTTTAATTCAAAGTCCACTAGCATAACTGGAAAGAGTGTTGTGTGGATGACAAAATAGATGAGCTCACCTAACCTGCTAAAATATATATTGGGTGAAATATGTTTGATTTGCACATCATTACCCAACACTAATGTACTCCAATGTGGTCACAGGCCCTAGTGAGTACTACCGGCCATTCATCAAACCCAGCATCCTCATCTGCTTCTTGTCTCCATGGGACATATAAACAGTTGAAGCTGCCTTTCATTGAGTCAGATCCTAGGTTCTTCTAGCAGAATACTCTAACTCATCACAGCTTGGAAATGGTAGTGTTAGCACTAGCACATTCATGTTAAGCTGTTAAGGGAAACTGATTTGTTAATATTAAATGTTACTTATTTATAGCATCCTACACCACATCTGAGCCAGTAGGTTACCTTAGGGAGTCCAGGACAGTTTTGTTTAGGATGTGTTATGTGCAGGTCTGTCATCCAACAGAATGGAACAGCCAGGATTCAGGAAGCCAGCATTTATTGCCTGATGCAGGGGCCTCACTCTGCCTTGTGGCAAGAACAGGCCTACGTTTCATCTCATTCTGTTTTCCACTGTCACATGTAATACTTGGCATACACAGAGAAAGAGTTACATGGCTGCTTCTCAGCCACTAGATGAGAAGATTATAGCTTGGGAGCCCTGGTGGCGCAGTGGTTAAATGCCAGTACTGCAACCACAAGGTTGTGAGTTCGATCCTGCCAGGCTCCAAGGTTGATTCAGCCTTCCATCCTTTCGTAGGTCGGTAAAATAGTACCCAGCTTGTTGGGGGCAATTAGCTAAAAATACATTGTAAACCGCTTAGATAACACTTAGTTGATAGGCGGTATAGAAATAAATGCTATTGCTATATATCTGGCCAGAAGAGAAAACCAGCTGGGGAAGTATAAGAACTAGTACAGTTCCTTTACCATTCAGTGCACAGGGCTATCTCTGCCCAAAATGGCTGTCAAGGTGCCTAGCTCTGCAGTCCCCCAGTAGCGATGCTAAGCTCCACAGCTTAATTGAAAGTTTCATCCCCCTTTAAAGTATGTGACAGCTGTCTCAGAGATCACACAGTGCTGGACAGTACCACAAAGTGAGACCCTGCCCTGCCTTTTATTGATGACTGAAGCAAAGCCTTGATTACTGGTGTGTGTGTGTGTGTGTGTGTGTGTGTGTGTGTGTGTATTCATCTGGTCTGGGAGCCCAAGGAAAGTGTGTCTACACTGGCTCTTAAGTTATGAAGGATAAAATATTCTTGAGCATGTTCTGAAATCATTGGCACCTGGCTTTAAAAAAATAATAAGCTAGCAAGGATAAGATCCAGTCTTTTTATTTTAATGTATTGTGAACCATCAGTGTTTCCCAGAAAAAAAGAAAAATATACAGTGCTACATTAATTCGATCATGGAAGAAATAATGGGCAATGATTAAATGGAATCAAGGTTTGCTAAAATTAAGTTCCTATTGTTATGATATGTAATGGACAGGAAGGTAATGCTCGTACAAATGTTAACAGTGTTCATGAAAAGGTATCATATAAAGAATTATTAGATAAGTTAGAGATGTCTCTATTGATTAACAAGACAATGCAGATCTAGATCCTAATGTCGAAATTGATAAGTTTCTTTCTTTTGTAAGCCAAGTAAATCAACAAGTAGAATTAAAGATTAAATATAAGGAGACCTGCTGAATCAAATATCTAGCCCAGCCTTCATTTGGAAAGGTTACATGCTTTTCATCACGACTCCTGTCATCCCATTCCTACAGTTGTCATAGTGGCTTGGGGATTCTGGGAGTTATGGTTTTAAAAGAGTGGAATTTCCAGGCTCTATTTCTGCATCTTGTTTTACGCAGGGGTCAGCCAATTGTTGTAGTTGTTGTGTGGCTTTGAGTCATTTCCAACATGTGGCAACCCTAAGGCAAATCTATTACAGGGCTTTCTTGGCAAGATCTGTTCAGAGGCAGTGTGCCTTTGCCTTCTTCTGAGGCTGAGACAGTGTGACTTGCTTGAGGTCATTCTCTGGGTTTCCATGACCAAGCAGGGATTCAAACCCTGGTCTCCAGGATCATACTCTGATACTCAAGACTCCAAAATTCCACAAAAATTAGGCTATTATTGCCATTTCTAGGATGTGAGTATGTATTTGCTTCAATAGTTAATTTGTTCAAATGTTTAAAAGGAAAAAAAAAGTTCTATGGTACCACCACCATCACCCCTCTCATTCTGCCATGAAACTAGAATTTGAGTCATAACCACAATGTTATTTTAAGGTTGATCAGGATTAGGAAAGGGGAAGAATTTAAAAATTGCTTTTGTACTTTGATTCAAAAACAAGGATATGATTCACCCACCACTGTTTATCTCAAAAATTTTACATAAAGAGTGATCAAAAAGATGAAAGAGGTCCACCACACACTCAGCTGAGGTATACTGAGGATGATTTATTGATGCTCATTGCTTTTGAACAACTCTTTTTGTTTGCCTGTGACACACAAGTTTAATAAACAAACTGTAACCAATACCTTTGATAACAGACTGAAAATACCTGTCAGCCTACCCAGCTTAAAAGCAAATTTCACAGTAAACAGTGATGTAAAGCCACAAATCTATTTTTTTGACTGCCCTGGTAATATGATCAGCTGTCTTCTGCTTTCAGGATATTCAAACATATAATCAGCCTGAACCTTGAATTCTTCACTAGAAGGTTTAAAAAAAAATGGTAAGGGACACACTATATTTCAAAAGCAGCAGGTAGGCAAAGTGAAGCCCCACAAGCCTATTTCTGTGGCTCTTGTCCCCTCCAGATTCCATGGACCAGCCTATTTTTGCCCTAACTTGGGGGAGAGAGAATTGCTTTTCCTGGGGTCCTGTCACACTATCATACCTGCTAAAATTTTGCAAAAGAAAACAAGGACAAGTGTGTCCAAGCAACATCAGAGTGTGATTAAAATGGCAGAAGTTATTAATGAAGAAAAACACACAAGGTGGGAGAAGCTGCAGCAGTTTGCTTTGCCTGCGCCAACTGGAAAAGATGAGATTCGTTTCCTACTAATGGCAGCCCTAAGGCAAACCTATTACAGGGTTTTCTGGGGCTGAGAGTGTGTGACGTGTCCAAGGTCACCCAGTGGTTTCCATGGTTGAAGAAGGAATCGAACTCTGGTCTCCGGGGTTGTAGTCCAGTGCTCAAGCCACTATAGCTGGCTCTCTCTATGCTGCTACAACAGACTGCAAAGATATGGAAAAGGGGTGCAGTGTGGGTGCAGCTGTGTTGATGCCACCTATGGGATTAGGGGCTACACATCATCAGCTTGGGCCTCAGCAGATTCCATTCACTTTCTATATTACCCTGAAAGCAGAACATGAACCTGCTTTGCACATGAGAAGCAGCTCTGAAAGACTGCCTGTTACTGCCTTTGTTTCTCAGCAGATTGGCAAAATGTTACTGCCGGCAAGTTTTTAAATGGCAGCGTCATTCAGTTTGTGAAACCAATTGTAGCGAACAGGAAATATCAAAAGGCACAGTTATCAGGCATTCCACACTAGGTCTGGCAGATCTTTTCTCCTCTCTTTTTCTTTTCTTTTATCCAGATGGTCAGACATAACATCCCCTTGGCAAACTCATTATTTTCATTGTCTAGTGGGTAAATGGGAGATGGTGTTCATTGGTAATTAAAAGAAGAAGCTGCTGAAATCCAATTGATGAACTTCTTTTTTTAAAAAAATGCATGCATGAGAAAATGTTCTTAATAAAATTGACTTTAGGATTAATATGCTTTGGCATTTTCATTTGTAAATAGCTGTTTCACCAGGTCACTCTGTTGGCTGCTAGAATCTCTTTCCCCCTCTCCTTTCAGATAGATAGATGGCTCATAAACACTGCCTGTGCATCCTCTCATCAGGCCTGTTGGTTCTTCTTAGAACTCTGTAGTCCTTTACATTTCAGGAAACCGGCTGGGATCATGTGCTTTACACATGTTCTTAATGATATGCCCCAAGCGTATGAGCCAGTGCCATCTGTGGTGCCTGGAGCAGTGTCTGGGAAACTGTGACAACTCAATTGCAGGCCAGAGGTTTTAGATAATTACAGCTTCCTTTTAGGCAGGCATGAGATAATTACAGCCCCCTCTCAGGCAAGAGTATGCCTGTGTGCAGTCCTGGGGATGCCACATCTGTGAAAGCCATTCAGGGAGTCTTTGCTGCTCATCAGTGTTACAATAAAAATAACCATCAACCTGGATAAAATCACCAGTTCTTTGGGTTCCATCTCATTGATTTCATCAGCATAAAGGTCTAATATTCTGAGAGCATGCTACTCCTTGGCCAGCTCCACTGATTCTCTATTCCCTTATCCTTCTTCTCCTTCTTCTCCTTCTTCTTTTTTAAAAAAGCAGTAATCCTATCCTTTTGAATAAGCCCCACTGAACTCGATGGTACCTAGCTCTGAGCAGATGTGTATAGGCTTGCACTATAAATCATGAGAAGGTTTTCGAACCATGGGGTCAGGGCTTGGAGAAAGAGTAGAGATAAAGCAACTGGAAAAGGAAACAGGCTAAAAGTGAATAGGGACGGCAGAAATTGGTTGCCAGAGTGCTTGAATGTATATTCTCCCAAAGCTCTCATACATAGGATTGGGGAAATAGGTTTTTCCCCCCAAATATTACATAAGACAAACATAATAAAATACCAGTCAAAATAAAATAATGTGTTATGTTAAAAGTTGTTACTAACTACACTTTTGTTTAGTCTTTTTGTTTAGAAATCAGAAAATGTCAGCTGGTTAAAGTGCTATTTAAGGACATAGGAGCAGGCCTGGTTGGCAACCAGTCAGCCATAAGATGACAACACTTATAACACAAAGCAAAGTGGACTGGTGGCAACCAATAGATGAGAGGTAGAAAAGATCATTGGACTGCAACCTTGGAGATGAGGATTTGATTCCCCACTCAGCCATGAAAACCCACTGCATGACTTTGGACATGTCACACACCCTAAGCCTCCCAAAAATCCAGTGACAAGTTTTCCTTAGGGTCACCATAAGTTAGAAACAACTCAAAGGCACACAACAACAACAGCAAAAGAGACAAAGTCTCAGGGTGCTGAAATAGAGATGATTTTATTCTTAAAAACAGCCCAAAACATTTTGGCCTGGAAATATGTTTATGGCCTTCTTCATGGTAATACAAATTTAAAATCATCCTCCAGGGATTCCAAAAAAGTGTCTCTAAAGCTTATGCCTGGAAACAGATCAACTGGAGTCTCTGAGTATTGCACTACAAACCTTTCAGCTTTGTGTAAGTAAACATTGCAGCGGTGTCATGTCTTACATACCTGCTCCATTCATAGCCTATGCATACCTGGCATAATATCTAAATGGTGTATATGTGGATGTAAGTATATGTGAATATATATACCTATGTGAATTTCCATTAGACCCAGCAATAGCATAGTGGTTTGAGTGCTGGCCTAAAACTCTGTAGACCAGGATTTGAATCCCCACTTGGCCCTGGAAACCCACTGGGTGACCTTGGGCAAGTCACACACTCTCAGCCTCAAAGGAAGGCAGAGACAAAATTGTTTGGAACAAATCTTGCCAAGAAAGCCTTTGACAATTTAACGTTAAGGTCCCCATAAGATTTCAACAACAACAAGAAGTGCAATTTTGAGCCCTTCTTTGGTGGATTAGGGAATTTTATACTTCTGTTTTAATGCTGGTATGGGGGTGGGTTTAGTATGGCTTTACATGGCTATGTTCGTCACTTTACTTGCTGAAAATTTTATATGCCAGTGCTGCTGCATTTATAGGGCCCTCTGACCATTATGACAAGGATTTTGATTTCTACCTCCAAGTCCTGCCCCTGATGGCACCAATCTTTTTGGACTGATTGTCAACATCCAAAACTCCTTCACTAGTAAGGAGGATTGTGTGTTTTGGGTCTTGGCCAGCAACCTCAGTGAAAAGACAGAGAGACAATCTGGGGGCCTGACAGAAACTGAAGAGAAAAGGAAACTGAAGGAAAAATAAACAGTGGAATGGAGATTCAAAAGAAGCTGTATGCTGAGCAAGCAAAACAAATATGCAGGAGGCGGAAAGAAGAGAGTGCATTTCAGGATGCCAGCAGAAAGAGGTAGTAACATGGAGTCCCCAGAGGCCTGTGAGGCAAGGAAAAAGAAGATATCTCAGAAATTAAAGAGCAGAGATACTTAATGGTAGGAAAATTGAAATGACAAGTGGGGTGAAAACATATCAGTGTAATAATGAAAAAAGTGGGAGGAAGATGCAGAAAAAAACTGGTGGTGATGCAAAGTGACACCAGTGCTATAGGGTGCAGGCCAGGGTAGCTGAGAAGTGGATCTATAGAAAGTCCTATAAATGGGGGGGGGGGTAAATAAAAAAAATTAAAAAGAGGAGCTTAACCAATAGCTAACTGGGGATGGCTATAGAACTCCCTTTTTACAGCAACTCCACTGAGTGCAAGTACTTTTCCTGGTACAAATCAAAGTGCTGTAGATGATCTATAAGCACTGTATGTCTTGGATACAGGCTATTTGAAGAACTGTATCTCCCTACATGAGCTTGTTAGAACTCCAAGGTCTCAAGGCCCTTCTGTCTGTCCCATTACCTTCTCCAGCTCATTTAGTGGGAACAAGAGAGAGAGCCTTTTTAGTGGCTGCCCCCACATTTTGCAACTCCCTCCCTAGGGAGGCTGGATGGCCCCTCAGCTTATTCTCCTTCCACTAGCCAGTCAAAATGTTCCTATTTGGTCATGCTTTTAAGAAATGGACTACGATGAGCTTGCTGTACTGTTTCGTTGATTTTTATATGGTTTTGAAATGAATTTTAAAGGTTTTAACTTTACACATTTTTAATTCAGTTTAAAATAACTTTTATATTTATACTTTTTTGCATAGTTTTTAATCTGTACAGTTTTTAAGACATTGTAAACTACCTTGTCTCACTGTTAGGAAAAAAAAAACAATTGAAGAACAACAATTGAAGAAATTCAGTTGCCTGTCCATAGGAGACATTCAGCAAAAGTGGCAAATATTCAGAACTGAACACAACATTGTTACATAAAGTGAACTACTTTTCAGGCTAACAAGGCTAATAAAGATATATTACTGTTGTTATTTCCCACCTTTTCCCGAATGGCTTAAAATAGTTAAAACAAACATTGCTAAAAATTCACTTCATACTGTAAATTCACTTTTATACTGTAATTAAAGTATCAATAGAATTAAAACCAGTTAAACATAACAATTTTTTTCTCCCCCCGCAACAGCTCAGAGAATATTCAGTTACCATGACATATTTGATTACAATAAAAATAACTAATCTCATCACACTATTGTTTTGTTTTGATATTAATTCCTATCACCATTTGAGTAAGCATTTAAATATGAAATAATATATCTTGGTAAGTTATACATAATTACCAATATTCCTGTAATCTGTAAAGAAAGTTACTTAAAAGTTATTTGTTACTTATAGACCAAAAAGCAAGCAAGCAAGCAAGAAAGCACACAAGGATATACACATACATACATGTACATATATAGACATATGTGAATATAGAGAGAGAGTGGGGAGAAGGAGGAGAGATAAACATAAACTTAAGAAATAAGTTATTGGGAGAAAATTTAACCTTTGTAAGTCAGTCATTAAACTATATGGTAAAATGTATCAGTGATTTTTTTTTTTTTATTCCAACAGTTCCAACATGCTCATTGCCTGGAGCCTAGCCTTTCTTTGCCTGATCCCCCAGCTGCTATGATACCCTCCAACATTTCACTGATAAAAGTTATGGCCGAGAAATATCACAGTGTAGTAGAGGCGTATCTAGCATAAACAGCACCAAGGGCAAGCGTGGAAGTTGTGCCCCTACCTCCGGGGTTGCTTCTTTGTCTTCCTCCACTGAATCTTCCAGCATGGCTTTCTTGCACCCCCTGGCATTGGCGCCCAGGGCACATACTCCACTTGTCCCACCCTAGATACGCTTCTGCAGGGCAGTCAAAATGGCAAAAGTTATTAATGAGGAAGAACGCACAAGCCAGGTAAGTTTGCAGCAGTATGCTTTTATCTGAGCCTACTGGGAAAGACAAGACTCCGATCCCTCTCCTCTTCTCCCTACTACTGAGTTAACTGACTGCAAACTGTTTTTGCACTTTCAGCTCAGTTTGTAGGAACTGAAAGAAGCCACGAATGATGGGAGAAAGTGGGGAAGAAAAAATTTACTTTAATATTTTAAAAGCAGGTGAAAAATGGGGAGAGCAGAGAATTAATCAGGATTATGCCTGCCAAACTGGGACAGTTGGAGGGTACATGGTACATCTGGGGTAGGAAATTGCTGAGTCACTTTTGTAGGACTCTGTCTGCAAGAAGATAGATGTAACCAGGAAGTCCCATAAATAGAGCAACTGTGCAATAGCAGCAACAGAACCAGAAGCAGCAGCAGTAGCAGTAGCAGTAGCAGCAGCTGAATGTGGTCTTTGCCTGTTATATTTTTTTAACATACTACAACTGCATGATGTGCCCACAATGAGTATTACCTGTTAATCATTAGTTGTTTGTGGGGGAGATGTGGGTGTTGAGCTTATCTTTAACTATACTCTGTGGTCAAAGCAGTAACTCTCCAGTCTATTTTATTTTATTTTATTTAAAACAAGGGGCTTGTGCTGCCCAGAACAGCACAAAATCCTGTTGGGTCCCTGCCACATTCCAAATTGGAATAGACTGGAGTGGTGCAGTGCTTTAGGCATCTCAGGAAGTGATGCTAGCAGCCAGCCATACTTTCTGTTGTGACATCACTGTAGTCCAAAGCAATAGTCTCAGTTTAACAGAGCTAGCATTGGACTGCAACTCTGGAGATGAGGGTTTGAATCCCTGTTTGGCCGTGGTAACCCCCTGATGACCTTGGGCGAGTCACATTGTCTCAGAATCAGAGGGATTCAAAGGCAGACTTTCTCTGAACAAATTACCCTGTGATAGGCTTGATAGGCTTGTCTTAGGATCACCATAAGCTGGAAACTTAAAGGTGCACATCAACAATAGTCTATTCAGATTACAGTGATAGGAGTCTCTAGTTACTGTGTGGCTGTCATAGACACTTCTTACAGTGTCCAGAACATCACATAGTTCTACATTACTCCAGTTCTGAACAACGGGAGGAGCAGCTGACAGGTCCTATACTGCTCTGATCAGAGTGAAATCTTTGTTTTCAAACAAGAAACAGAGAACCTCCTTCAACCATCTTGTATGTTTGAGACAAGCACAATACCATCACCCTCAGTACAACAAATAAAGGAATGGCCAATGCAATTAGCAATGCAGTGTGTAGCTTTTGAGCCACCAGTGGAAAGCATGGAAAAGCAAAAATATTAACAAATTGCTCTTGTAGTACATGTCAAGAGCAGTGGAACAGATTACCTTTTTTTTTAGAAGAAGAAAAGGGAAGTAACATTCCAAACTTTGTAAACATCACAGTATTAAATTTAATACATTAAATTACACATTGGGCAAATGCACATAAAGGTTGAAATGCAGAAACCCTGTATGAGACATTACAGAAAATGTTTAGAGGCCAGGGACAGGGCAGAACAGTCTTGGAGAAGTGGCAGGAGTGAGCTTTGACTTTACCAGTTTGTCAGACTAAACCCTCTGTTGAGAATCTTGCCAGAACATAGAGTCAGAGGTGAGCATGTGCGTAGAATGGATTATAACGGCAGCAGTTTTTAAACACACATCTCATTGCCATTTGCAAGGAGAAGTAGGGGAAACAAAACAAGATGAGATGGTCACTCTTCCTGCATATCAACATCTTTTTTCTTTATTGTCCAACCATTTTTGTTTAATGAATATTTAATACTTTGAAGATTTAACAAGTAACCAGTGTGCAGTGCTGGGGGGAAAATAACATAAAGATAGGATTGTTCATTATGATTTATGAAAATTTAAAACACTGCCTCTCCTATATTGATATATCCATTGTATTATGGGAGGTTGCATAACTGATATTTTCAAACTGTGAACTCATACAGTATGATATTAAAGTTCAGATTAAAGTCTGGAACCCATAAAATTGTTTCCTTTATTCCATTTGATTTTCTGTTAGCCAAGAGGGGGATTTTGTAATAAAATGTACCAATTATTTGTACTATAAGTTTATAAACATCTCACCATTGCTGTATGAGCTACAGCAATTTGTATCTGTTTCTATAAAACTACAATATTAGTATTTGGTTTAGAAGGACTACCTAATTTTGGACAAGATCCTTCATTGGGGAGAAGTAGCATAAAAGTACTGCATGTGGAACTACCTGTGTTTAGCTCCAAGAGCCTCTCCTCTACAGACATTTAGTGATTGGTAGAGAGCAAGGGCCATTGGAGAAGCATCTGCTTGTATCCCTATAGCCAGATGTAGAACAATGATGTGAGACCCCAAGGTCACTGTGAGACCCTAAATTGACCAATAGTTTTAGCTAGCAATTAAAAGCTTAAACAAAGAGCAACAAGGCAAAGTTTGCAAGACAGCTTTAAATAACAAGACTAACTAAGTGAAACAAGCTAAAATGGGGGAGCAAGTGCCAGCAGACGTTAGAGTGTAGTTAGCTCTGTGGCTTGCAACATCTGGAGCACCCCGGACTTGAACAATGGGAGTGGGAGCAACCACAAAAGCTAACCTACAGTTACCGATAGGTTCATTAAGCTTCATTGTAATATTAACTTTCATACCTCCAAGGTGGGATTTGGTATTACAATTTTGGACCACTTATATGCACATGCGCAATGTTTGAATGCTGACATAATGATGTATTCATGATATAGTTTCCAATACGTATGGAATTATCCCACCTCCAGGGAGAACCATGTACTCCTTGTCAACTATATGAGATGTGATTTGGCTTGTGTTCAGGAAACACTTGATTTGCTGTGTGCCATTTTGCAGAATCTGAAATGAAACTTTGATCTCTCTCTCTCTCTGCGGCTTATTGACTAGTGCACTGGGCATGAACCCTGCTCAGAGATCCTACACTGGGAGAAATGCAGGTAACAATTAACATTATCCTCCAAGACCTCTATTGGTCCTTCCAATACACACACATATACACATACAGGGTAGATCGGGATGCAAAATGGTGGTCTAGTTGGCCAAACAATAGATGTTGCTTTTATTTGCAGTAGTAGGAAAAATACCTCATCCCACAAGGTCATGTTGGGGTAAAGAGTGAGCTGCAGTCCTCCCTCCACCAACTGTTAGAGAATTTCTTCTTTTCTCTCTATTGCTGTGTTCTGCTGCAGTGTTTCAGCACAATTCTAAGAGACAACATTCAGCAGTTGCCTAAGCAATTTGGAGATACCACACCTGCACTGCAGTTGTAGATTTGTAACCTAGACTTACGTATCCATAACTGCTCCATATTTGCCTATGACGCTTACTCACAATCATGGCAGTATTGCTATGACTGTAAATATCTCCTAGAACTGAAGGGAGTCTGCAGCATAGGCTAGTGGAGTACTTCAGAATGACACAACTAGTCCCCTCCCACCCCCGAGCTGGGATTCAATGAGCACCATGGTTTGGGGGCAGGAGGGAATTCACTGAACATTATGAAGCCCCTGAACCATCATTATGAAGCACCCTGCTTGACCACACCACAGTTCTCCATTACATGGAGCAGCTCTCTCAAGTTTAAGGTGGGCTAATTGATTAAGGCATTTGTAACTATGTTTATGCAGTTATCAATGTGATGTAGGATCTTAGCCAGGATTAATTTCCAAAGAAAAGAAAATTCATGCTTGGACTACTGTTTTTCTGTTCCACTAATGCAGATCGATTTACATAGATAAATGAAGCAGAATTAAACACACGCATACTAATCCTTTAAAAAAAATCCCACTAACTTTGAATTTGCATTGAAATATTGCAGCTGAAAGCAGATTTAAACTTCCAGTATTTATTCACATGAGAATGTTTATGACTGTACATGTGGACACATATATACAAGAGTTAACATGCTGTGCTTGCAAGGGATTTGCCTTTTTTTAAAAAAACTCACATAAATATGAATTACACAAGGGCATAGTTAAACATATATTTCAGAAACGCTGTCTTGGAATAATGCTGAGACAAGATATTACATGACATGATAAAAGCTATCTCTCAAAATATGTTTCAGGAGTGGTAGTCATCACAGACAATAGCAAGAGAAAACTATCATGAGAAAGTTGTTTTAAAAAAGTGCTATTCGCAGACCAACAGAGATCATTTTACATGAATTTCTGACAGATTTTAGTGGATATCTTACTTTAAGTACTGTCAGAAATCTGTGTTAAAAGGGAGTTGTGGGGTGGAGAGGATTGGTCTGAAGGATCAACCTAGAAGTCATATTCTACAAACACCATTGTGAGAAACAGCTTGACAAAAAATAATAATACTCTATTGCTTATATACCTCTCTACACTTTCCAGGCATAGTACAGTAACTAATTATGAGTCATTCACCACAGAAAATGTGGAAAGTAAGCAAAGTGTTATTATTTTTATCCTCTTTGTTTGTTGATATAGAAATGAATGTTTGTCAAGTGACTAGCCCAAGGCCACCCAGGAAGTTTTGAAAGAGATCACATCAAAATACAATTAAGCTGAAACACAAGATGATTTCGGAGGGGACAGCTCTTTTTACCAGCTTATTACGTATGCATGTACATAGTTATTCAAAGTACACCATGCTGGCTTTCATTCAAAATTATTAACAATAGCCAGTGGCAATTCAGGGTAGTAATGGCACAGTGAGATACCATGAGCAGGGAATACAGAGATCTGACCCTAAGATTTGGACTCAATGCACCCATTTCTCTGGACAAAACATGCCTTTAAAGACAAAAGAGTGTATCTATACCTGAGCTGATAGCATTACTCTTCCGTTCTTTTCTTTTTCTTTCAACTTGGACATTCTCTAGGCTGAGAAACGGTTGGGGAATCACTGGGAAAACACAGGTAATACATTGATTCCATGATTGTGCCATGGGGATACTCTGTAAAAGATGGTTGAACAAAGTGTGCCAAGCCCACAACAAATACCGAAGGTGGCAAAGGTGGGTACATAAAAGTGCTTCATAACCATGGTGGTGCCATTTGTTTTAACTTATGTTTTAATTTAAGTCAGATAGTTACATAATTTTGCATGACTTTAATTAGTGAATTTCTCAAATACCATGTGCTTATTTCTGTGTGGTTCTCACTGGTTAGTTCTAGTCCTTCAGCTGATATATCTATGATTCACAGCATCACACACAAAGAGAATTATTTCAAAAGATAACATTCTATTCAGTGATGCCTTTCACGCTGGACCTGTAATTGCTGTATTTGGAAGTAGTCAGGGAAGGATTTCTATTTCATTCATTATGGCAGAAAGATTAGATTGAAATTTTAAAAAGAAAAAGAAAACTGAAGCTGGCATGCTGTTAGTGGCGACTAGAGTAGACCCATTCAATCAACTGTTAAGTGATAAATCTATACATAAGTAAAACACATTGATTCCATGGGTCTACTCTAGTCAGGCCTAACAGGATTTAGGCCTGAGTGTATCTACACTATACTGTTATAACAGTGTCAATGCCACTTTAACTGCCATGACCCATGGACTCCTGGCCTTTGTAGTTTATTTGAGGAATTTAGGCCATTTCTGCACAATGAGGCTAAGCTGCTTTTGGGGCAGCAGTCAGCAGGTTGTGCTTCCACACGACATCATCCCTGGCCGGCTGCCATCCCATCCCCAAGCACCGCATTGGCGCATTTTTTGCAAAATGGACAAATGCATTTTGCACTTGCCATCGTGCGGCGCTCCCATCTTTCCCAGCTGTGTGGAAACCTTGGAAGCACAATGGCAATGCTTCCTTCCCTAGTGCAGCATGGGAAGGTGTTCGGAGCCAGTGAGGTGCGGAGGGGAGCGTTGCTGATATGCTCCCTTCCGGACCTGGGATTGCAGCGCGATGATGCAGAAGAGTGTCATCGTGTGAAAATGGCCTTAGATTTCTCTGCTACAGAGCTCTGATACACTATTTTGAACTATAACAGAGAATTCTAAGCACTTCATTAAACTATAAATCTCAGGCTTCTGTAAGATGGAGCTCTGATAGTTACAGTAGCATCAAACTGCCTAATGTACAAGGTAGTGCATCTGACATATTGATCTTATTGGACTGGTGTGTGTGTGTGTGTGTGTGTGTGAAATACAGAAAATAAGAGAATTTCCTTTCAAATCAACACCCACCATCCAAGCCATGGTGTGTACAAAGGCTTCTCATTCATCTATGTAAGTAAACTCAGTGTGTTTCATGTATTATGCAAAAAGTAGCTTTATAGCACTAGCTGATTCATTTGTCATTGTAGCCAATGTCCTCAATAGGCCATGCTTCTTACTCAAAGAAATTAAATGGTTCCATAACGGTCACCCAGTGTTGGGCGTCTTTCCTGAACAAAACAACATCTACCCCCCACCCCGCACACAAAAAAAGGGAAGGATCAGGTTTTGATGACTCTCAGAAACATAGTAGGCATGCTGCAAAATCAATCCATCTATGATTGATGGATCTGATTATGCTCAGAACAGAAGTCTGCCTTTTTTTGTGGTGACAACACACTAATTCTTGCTGTTCTAAGCCTCTACGTCTAGCAAGGCTCACAGCTTTCTGAACAAAGCCATTGAAACAAATGATAGAATTGTAACGGGCCTGCTTTTTTTTTTTTGCCCCTAAGAGGCAGCTGGTGTTTTCATTGTCAAAATTATTTGAGGACGTGGCCTAGCTTTGTTGACAACTCATACACACAGTTGGTGTTTATTGAAATAAATGTTTATATGGTAGAATTGGACTGAGGACTGATTTGCTAAAATGTGGAATATATGCTTGCTAAAATGTATAACAAAAAGGCACAAAAATCACCTGGTACATCCTTACCTGGGCTGCAGCATTTGACAGCAAGTTAGTGTTTCATGACCTGCAGAGTTTTAGTCTACGTGATGCACAGTGAACTTCAGCTTAGCCTTCTTTTTCATTTGCTGGCTTTCCACATGAAGGGATTTTTTTTCATACACGAATTATTCAAATAAGTGATTCTCCCCACTTGAAGTGGTGCAGTCCAGAAAGCACTGTGTGATATGCTTTGTACTGTCCATTTGGAACAGTTTGTCCTATACTAGGCAAGGACACACAGAGTTATATAGAAATCTCATATCCATCTGCCACACATGCTGGGGAGGACATTAAAAAAAACAAAAAACCCTCCAGTAGCTTGCTTTTGGATATTCACTCGACTTTAATCAAAGCAACTCAAATATTATTCAGGAACAGTTAGGCCTAAATCCAATTCTTAAACCTTACTAAAGTAAACCCATTGTGTAAAAAAAAAATACATAGGTAATAACTTACAAAATTTGCAGTGATTTAGTTAGTATACTCTAGTTTGAACTAATAATTGGATTTAGACCTCAATTTTCTACAAATAACAGAACAGTGGTAGTGGAGAAAAAAACCCTGAAGGCACAGTATGCTTTTAAAAATGCAGCTGTGTTTATTATAAAGGAAAGAAGAAAAGTAACATTTAAAGGTTAAAAAAAGACAATTTCAGAAAATGGCAAGGGAATTAATAATTCCTATAGGCAAAAATCACTTTTCCTGACTTCATTCACCTGGCCCAATGACTGTACCTGGCATTACATTTTTATGCTAAAATAGCGTACATATCCGGCATTGCCCAGGATTTTACTCATAGGTAATACTCGTTAGAAAGATTTGAAATCCTGTGTCTCTTAATTCCCCAAATTGTCTTGTCTAGTACTTGTAACTTTTCCCCATATTTCCCAATCCAGTCTGTATTCAGAGTTATTAACATATAGAGGCTGGGTTCCTGAGGGAATACACTGCCCTCCTCCTTGCTGCTAGGCCTTGTCTCCATAGCAACCAGCCTATTAAAAGACAAACACAGTTGACTGAGGCCCAAGAGCTCTCTGGCTAAGAATTCTAAAGGCCCCTCCCTAAACTGCAAACCCCAGGATTCCATAGAATCTTCTTAGGCAGCCAATCATATGAAGTCTTTCTCATCTGACACAGATAAATAAACAAACTTTGACTTTTATATATTAGTAGATTAGGAACATAGGAAGCTTCCTTCATCTGAATCAGACCACAGGACCACTTTGCTCAGTACTGGCAGCTCTTGATGGCCGTGGTCCTACAGCCCTGCAGGCAGAATCCCCCAACAGTGCTCCGAACACCTCTACCTTCATCAGAGTCCTTTCCAAAATGGTGACCAGAAAAGAGCCTGTGACACTTCTTGTCACCATTTTGAGATGACTTCCTATGAAAATACAGACATCTGGACTTGCTAGGAGGTTCTGAGGAGTTTTCTCTATAGGTCTGGGGGTGTTTTAGTGTGAAGAACTTTCTGTGGAGTTTTTTTTGGGGGAGGAATGCCCTCAAAAAATCACACCAAAAATGTTTTTTTCAGAAAATGGGGGAGGACTTGTGGGGGGCTTCATGGGCTTTAAAAGTGGGATCCAGAGGCCACATTTTGCCAACCTCTACCCTACAGGAAATCACTTTTAAGAATCACTTGGATTTGTACTTTGTTTTTGTTGTGTGCTTTCAAGTTATTTCCAATTTATGGTGATCCTAGGGCAAACTTCTCACAGGGTTTTCTTGGCAAGATTTGTTCAGAGTGGGTGTGCCCTTGCCTTTCCCTGAGGCTGAGAGAGTGTGACTTGGCCAAGGTTGCTTAGTGGGTTTCCATGGCTGAGTGGAGATTCTAAATCTGGTCTCCAGAATCATATTCCGACACTGAAACTACTACACCACATTGGCTCTATAATCAGTCAGAAAACAATGCAAAAGGTACCCTATTAAGAAAGGCATCAGAATATGACTTTTCAAATAGTTTTGTCTCAGATTTTTCAAGAGGATTAGTTTGTATGATGCTGTGAATGCCCTTTTGATATAATATTTTTAATATGCTGGAGTGTTTTTTTTAAGTGTAATTTTAATGACTCTTAATTGCCTTGGGCATTTGAATAGAGGATATAAATTAGAGTCATAAATATCTTCTAATCACATTATGGAAATCATGCAAACAACACAAAAAAGTAGTCCGAAAAAAGCAACTCACAGAAAGACGTGAGACGAAAAGGTCTAGAAAGCACTTTAGGTTAGAATGTCCAGAGAAGTTATATTTGCTCTCATGGAGTGGAGAAATTTAATGGTATAAAGGCATGCATTAAAGCTAGTGAGGTATGTAACTAAGTGGATGATAAGGGTGAGAAGAGAAATGACTGGAGCAACAACCTTTTAAAGGTGTGGAAAAGGAGGAAAATAATTTAGTATGAGAGGCTAGAGGGAGGATACGAGTAACAGCCCACAAGGGAAGCAGAAAGCTGGAGTGGGAAGCAGCTACTTGACTGAAGGATGGGAAGAGGCAAATAAAATCTTGCCAAGGGTGTCCAAGATGGTGTTGGGGAGGTGGGAATGGCCCTCTGTGGACAAAATGGCCAGGAAAGAGGGCAAAGGAGGGAAACTCAAAGAATAACTGCTTTGCACACCCTGGATACAGGCCTATTGTGTTACTGTTTTGGTTATCACATCTATGTCACTCAAGTTAAGAAAAGAGTCAAATCAAAGGAGAAGGGAAGATGGAAATAAAAACTGAAACAAAAAGCCCACTTTATCTATTTTTTTAAAAAAATTGATTCTGCAAGTCCTCTAATCCTGTTCATAGCCCATCCGATTTGCCATATCTTTATTATTAGCACAAAACATGTACAGTTAACTCTGCTGTGGCATTTCGCTGGCTATCTGGTGTTTGTACGTAATTGCTGTGACTTGATACTTGTGTAACCAGAGGATGGAAATGCTTTGCTTTATCTAAAGTAGATTTTCTTCTTAATGACCGTATAACTAAATTAGAGATGGATAGGCTTACTGCACTTGAATGTGAGCTCATGGTACAAAAATGTGTTTAAATTAACTACTGTATTTTCTGGCGTATAAGACGACTGGGCGTATAAGACGACCCCCAACTTTTCCAGTTAAAATTTAGAGTTTGGGATATACTCACCGTATAAGACTACCCCTCTTCCAATGCACACCAAATAAAAAATAAAAAAATCAGATTTGATTTCAATATGGTAATTTTAATTCAAATGCTTATGACATGCAGGTTCTTAGCAGGAAAACTGTCAGTTATAAACATAAGGCTGTTTGTCATCAAACATGTAAACATAAAACAGTGCAAGTGGATTAAACTTTTCCTAATTCACTCTAAAGCTGAAAGGAAGGATAAGACAATAAACAAGGGCGGGCCAGATGGGTGAAAGAGGTGTGTTTTTCTGGGCACGGCGCTGCTCTATGGCCCTTTTTGCAGCGCTGGCTCCACCCCCCATCCTCCTCCTCCTCCTCCTCCTTCCCGGCGGTCCTCTGCCTAGCAACAGGAGCAACTCTGGCCAGCCTCCCTCCCTCCGCAGCCGCTGATAGGCTGGCCCGATCAAGGAAACTCGGATGCCCCAGTCACCGTGAATGATGTGTGAGCCTTCGCCAGCACCTCGTTGTCTGGAGGGAGGGAAAGTGGAGCCGGCGCCTTGGAATGCCTCTTGGTGGGATTTAAAATATATGTATGTGTGTGTGTGTGTGTGTGTGTGTGTATATATATATATATATATATTATTGCGCATCTGTCATTAGGAATTCCTAAAATGAGCACATGGCAGCACAAGCCACTACTCTATGCCTGTCTCTGGGTGGTAGACCCCCAAGGGTCTGGGGAAAAACAAGCAGATCTTACAAAGCCTGACGTCTCTCCATCTGCTTTAGGCAATGTTAACCAACAATCATTGCCCTTCCGGCTACAGAGAGAGGTATTAAGTAAATGCAAATAGCTAGAAAGGTCAGACTTTCCAAACCAGCTGTGTTCCAGCTGAAACTCTACACGTTTATCTTACAAGAGCCCGGCGAAGGAGGAAGCGGCGGAGGAGCCAGAAAGGCCGCCCAGCTCCCATTCTTGGGGGGCGTGCCACTGAGAGCTCCTCCTCTCCTCCTCCCTCTCCACCGTTGCTCTGGAGGAGCCAGCAGCCAAGCACCGGGCTTGCATCCTTGCGAAAAGGGGCAGCCTTGCCAGCCCCGCTGGACTTTTGAGCAAACTTGAACCGCTCCCTCCCTCCCCCCCTTTTAATATCCCTCCTCCTCCCCCTTTCCTGGGAGGATGTCCTCTGGGCAGCGCTGGGAGGGAGCAGCAGCGGCGGCACCCTAGCCGAGCGAGCGAGTGAGCGAGCGAAGTTTCAGCGAGGCAGGCGCGGCGTGATGCCCCCTTTCCCTCCCTCCCCCGGGCCCTCCATCCTCCTCCGCCGGCGAGGGAGGGAGGGAGCGAGCGAGAGAGTGGCATCCCCCCACCCCTCGCCCTCCTCAGTTCTCACCCACTTTCCTCTCGTTGGCCTCCTCTGCCTCCGCCGGGGCTGGGAAGGAAACAAAATGCCTGCCTGAGCCACCGCAGCTGCTTCCACCAAGGTAAGTGGAGGAGGAGGAGAGGGAAGGGGGCAGTGCCCCGCGCCCGGCTCTTTGGGGCTGGGGGGGCTGAGGGGCGGGTGCCCGGAGGGGAGGAGGGTGGGGAGGCCGGCACCGGCCCTCGCCCCCAATGCGCCCCGCCGGCCCGGAGGAAGCCCTCCTTTCCCCCTCTCTGCCAACTTGGCTGGACTCTTCCCCACTTCCGCCCTCCCTCCCTCGCGCACGCACGGTGGCGGCGGTGCTGGTGTATCCATATCGCGCCCCCAGTTTCTGCAGCACTCCCTGGCCTGGGAGCTGTAGACGGAGCTGGGGGCGAAAGCGGGGAGGCAGCGTGACCGGTGCTCGTGCGAGGGGAAGAGCGGCTAGAGCAACAAGCCTCTCCCGAAATGCCACCGCTCCCCCCCCCGGCACCACATACGGCGGGGATGCGGCCGTGGCCATTTTTGAGCTCCCCTCACAGTATGTGGTGACTGCAAAGACGACACCTGGCGTATAAGACGACCCCGACTTTTGAGAAGATTTTCCTGGGTTAAAAAGTCGTCTTATACGCCGGAAAATACGGTAAATATTCAGATAGACCCTGACAACCTCCTGAAAAGTCTCATTCTCCTGAAAAATACATTTTCACCACACATGATCTCATTATGCATAATCACAGAAGCACTTCCAGATACAGCAAAGTAGCCATGTGCCAGTTGCTTTTCCAAAACTACAACACCGACATTCTCTGCTGCAGAATTCAAGGCATTATAAAGTTAAAACGAAGTCTGTCTGAAAGACCCTTTTTTACATATTGTCTTTGGTTTTCAAATTTTCAGATTGTTTACCAATGAGCTATACTGCAGGTTCCAACTAGTTTCATTTTTTTTTCTGAGATTACATGTATAAGATTTCCTCACAAGTATTTGTCACAGTACAATAGCAACAAACCATTGTGACAGCACAATAAATAACCTAAATCACCCACCAAGGAATGATGTCACGGATGGGGAAAAACAAACACCAAGACAGATAGAATGCCTTTGTCCCAACAAAATTGAAATATTTAAAGGAGAGCTACATTGTGTTTTAATTTTAAATACATTTGTGTAGGAATGCCCAAAGGGATAGATTAAGTTGTTTCAGGACTTAGGCCCTTTCCACACAAGGAGAGGAAATCGCGCAGTGACAGTTCCGCCCGGTTTTTCCAGTATTTTTCTGTATCCGTGTTAATGTGCGCTTTGAATCCATATGTCTTAAGCGTGAACCGGTCTAGCGTGGGTTCATAAATCCACACGTTTCCGTCATGACCACTCCTGCTATTAGCATAAACTCTCCCACTTTGGCTGTGATTGGCTACTGTTTTTTTAAAAAATCGCATGTTGCGTCATTACGTACATGCATCATTACGTACAAGCGCACGTGCGCACATACGCAAAGCCACCTAGGTCCTCCCCCAATGCCTCCCGCCTCCCGCCGCCACCCCCCACTTCAGGCTAGTGCGTTGGTCGGTTCCGTCCGTTGTGCTTCCGGATTTGCTGATTTTCCGGCTTTTTTCTGGCTCTGCGATGGAGGATGAGGTTCTCAATGATGTGGTCAGGCTCCTGGGGCCCTTTGTCACGGTTCTGGGTGTAGTGGTGGCCACCATGCAAGACCAGTGGGCCAGAGATCGAGCAAGGAGGTCCAGGCTCTATCGCGACCATCAGGAGGAGGACGTTTTCTAAAATCTGAAAGGATACTCGCAGCGTCTCCCACGCCCCAGAAGGTGGTGGGTCAGGGAGAGGATGCAGAGGACGTGGTGGGCCGAGGAGGTGCTTGCTAAATGGGACGATG